>JADDOH010008294.1:0-61436 GCA_016648135.1 Agrypnia vestita
AACAATGTATTCTTATTCTGTTTTTGGCAACTTGGAATCCCTTTGTAGTTTTTTTTTTGACAATTATTGATATTTAATTTTTTGATAATCATTGATATCTTCTGGTTCGAGTTTTAAGGATATTATGCTGTGTTGCTAAGATCTTTCAGGCCACATTTCGGATCCCATTGAAGGATCCATCATTAGGGCTTATGTGTGCGGGATACACATCCGCCCTGTGGAAAAATGAGCAATGAATGGTGAAATGATTATTTTCTTTTAAAATGTTCATAGGTTTTCACGGCTGTTCAGAATCTTCTGGTTTGTGTTTTATGAGGTATTATGCCATGTTTTTACGACCTTTCTGGCCAAAATTTAGGATACCATTGCTGATGACGGACCCCGCAAAGAGATCCGAAACATCAGCTAGAAAGATTGTAGAAACATGGCAGGTCATAGAAACAGAAAACTCATACCGGAAGATTCTGAATGGCTACGAAAACCTAAGAATATATTTTTGATAAATATTGATATATGTGTGTATTTTGATAATAATATAATAATAATAAATAGATATAGCAGGGCATTTTCTTCCAGAATTAACCTATTTCATTGGCATAATCATTAATAATTTGAACAAGCTCTACATTAAATTTTTGTGCCGCATTAAAATCAGCTGATGCACTTTCTTCGTGGAATTTTATATTACGCAGTGAAATTTTTTTGTACCTAAGTATGCTGTTTATTAAAAAAAAAAAAGCCTTTTTACTGCCCACCATAAATAATAAAAAAAAATTATAGTGCCATCCCGTAGTGGACCCCACCCCCTTTGTGGCATCGTGCCAGCAGGACTTGTGTTCCACGCAGAAGCAGAAAGGATTATGTGCGAGCCTCGAGGCCTATGCTCGGCAGTGCGAGCGTGCTGGTATCTGTCTAGACTGGAGAAGGAAGGATTTCTGCCCTTATAAATGGTAAAGTACGACATATTTAACATAAGATTAAAAGAGCTTTAATGAGCATTCAGCAGAAACAATATGTGTGTGAAAAACTACTAAGAATGAATTCCAATTTCTCCTCAATTGATTGGGTATTGCATAAGTGGATTTTAACCTCTTTCATTTTTTTCTAGACCTGTATTTCGCAAAACTATGCATAAATTGTACAGATATAAAAAAAATTAAAAATTTGAAAAACATATTATGTACATAATCGGCCGTTTTCTGAAATAAGCAATCTGTGCTATTCTCAAAATAGCATTATTGGGATATCAGATCTTTATCCCAACACTTAATAGCCGAAAATAAAAATAAAAAATAACGAGACGTAGGTATACGTCGGTGTGGTCAGAGGGAGAAACAAGTACATGATAGTTTTCTTTCAAACGTCAAATATAAATAGGTCCAATAATATTTTTCTTTTCTATGGTCCAACGTGACAATGACAATTTTGCCATGATTTTACATCAGGACGCTGTGGGAGAAGGAATTAATAAGTAAGTGCATATGAAATAGTCTTTTTTCTATAAGCTTTAAATACAGTATTAGTACTTATTTCATGTAATTTTAGTCGATATATGAGAATTGTGAGGGTACGTTTGCGGAGGAGGGCAGCAGTCAGACCAGACCGGAGAAATCGGACATCTCAAATAAAGGTTTTTACTTAGAGAAAGATATGTGAAAATATACAAATCTTCATATTTAAGTACGACGAACACCAAATACCGACATATACCTACATCTCGTTTATTTTTATTTTCCATTATTAAGTGTTATTTAAGTACGACAAACACCGAATACCGACGTATACCTACATCTTGTTTATTTTTATTTTCATCTGTATGTTGGGATAAAGATCTGACATCCCAATATTGCTATTTTCAGAATAACACAGAATATTTCTATTTCAGTATCTTGACAGTTATTGTATAACATTGTAATTCTGCCAATTTTGAAATTTTATGTTTGACAGGCTTGAAATGAATAATAAATTAATTCAATCAATTAGAAAGCTCATTATGTATTCATAATTGTGAATGACTTAACGTTTGTTTACATTTTAGAGCTTTGATTGATTGAATTCATTAATTTCAGACTTGTCAACTTAAGGGGTTACTTGTAGCCAGAGGCGTGAAAAAATAGACATATTGAAGATTTATTTTGAACGGTTGTGTTTTGTTTTCATTCAATACATAATACCAAAGTTTTACACTATATTTCAAGTAACTAAATCAAAAATTTCAAATAGAATTATTAATACTTGACCACGATAGCAACTCGATTCTTGACCCCTGTCTTGCAAATAGTGCCTCGCGGTGTCCATCAGTACCTCTTAGTGATTTATCTAAATTCAATGTAACAAAAAAAAAATAGTAGTTCTATAGTTTATCTTGTGCTTAATCGTGGCTTTTTTTTCTTTTCAAATTTAGCAAAATGGCGGTCTTTAAAAGATTATGAATTTTGAGGGAAAAAATCACTTATGGTTAGATTACGATATATAAATTTCATTTAAATCTGTTTTTGAAAACGTTATTTTGAGAAAAACGCATTTGAAGTTTTAAGCCATGTATTCACTAGGGGACAAATCGCGAAACATTCCGCGCGGCATGTTGCATCAACATCTACGCTCATGTTTCGGGGACAATGACCCGGTCATTTGACGTGTACACACCGGGACTCACATATCACTTGTTGCGGAAATGTCGCCCAATGATGTTATGATGACAGCTGCGTATCTATTTACACTTGCCGCCCAATGACGTTATGATGACAGCTGCGTATCTATTTATTTTAACGAGTTTATTGAAACGTAAGAGGAGAAAAAGGTGGTGGGTGTGAAATTATTTACTGCAAAGAGAAAGAAGAATGGATATTCTATGCGATCTTCGAATGTCTGACAGATCTTTTGGGGATAAATTCAGAATGTGGCGTTGGGAGTTGTATGAAATATTAACAAGTTTTTTTGGTATAATTGGGTGTCCTGATTCCAATAATGTCATAAAACAATGTCGCATTCTTATATTTATTTATATTAAACGAGTAATTCCAATTTAAAAATCGCAATTATTACCTTAGTAAGTTTGACAGCTCAACCATTTTATCTATACGATATGCGAGTATCCGGCAGGGAAAAGGCCAATTTTTTGTTAAAAACGGAAATAAATCTGGATGACGTATCCGGCAGGGAAAAGGCCAATTTTTTGTTAAAATAAAGGCACTCGAGACACTTGAAATGAAACCTTGTACAAAAAATTTGCGAGTTCTTATTAAGCGGCCCATTCACTATACTACTTGACAGTCCACCGACCAGAATAGGGAATGGTCCATTTTATATTTTTTTATCTATGATTATATCTTGTCCATAGATATGTGTAATAATTCAAAGGAAAAGGCTGACTTGTCAAACCTACTAAGGTAATAATTGCGATTTTTAAATTGGAATTACTCGTTTAATATAAATAAATATAAGAGTGCGACATTATTTTATGACATTATTGGAATCAGGACACTCAATTGTACCAGAAAAACTTGTTAATATGTCATACAACTCCCAACGCCACATTCTGCATTCCACCCTTGGAGAACAATTTCGTTTCCCCACATCAATGTTATGTTGACGGATATAGCGCATACGCATTCACTTGTAAACATACCACGTGGTACTGACGCGCAGCGTGATGTCGCCGTGAGCTCGCGCGGGTATCGTGCACATGGCAACGTTGCCGCGGCACGTAGAAATGTCCTGCTATGTTGTGCGCGACATTGTGGAACAGTGCGCGACATTGCAACGTAGGCAACATTGCAACATCACGTAGGCTCTATGCCGCGCGTGATGTTGAGGGGCAATTTGTCCCCTAGTGATACATGGCTTTACACATAAATAATTAATACAAATACAATTTATAAAATTACTTACGAAAAGTCGGCTATTTCTGGTCCATATAATAGATCTTCTGCCGATGTGTAAGCCTCCAAGATGTCGATTTGTTTTTGTCTATTCGTTTTGTCGATTTGTTTTGTCTTATTCTGCCTTCTCGAGTGACCTCATTTGCACGTTGGTCAGCAATTTTTATGCGCCCTATATCGACTTTTTCAGCATACCGGTGTGTGCATTAGGCCCACAACTTAATTCTGTTGCATTGGCAATCATTAATGTTCCTTGCATACCTTCATGACGTAAAAATGTTTAAATAGAAAAGAAAAATTAGATTGTATTTTTGAGAAATGCTTTACCTAAATGACATCAAAAGTTACATACATTGTTTAAATTTATCACAACATAGAGTCAAAATATAAAATAAAAAATACTATACAAAATATATAGTCGAAATACTTATTGCTGATCTGTGTTGCCGCATCATTTTGATTCAGCTGTAAGTTTTTTATGACATTGTTTTACCATAAAAAATTATTTTTTTTGTTAGATTTATAATATTTTAATATAAAGTCCTATTATTTTCAGTGAAAATCCTATGATTTACAAAGCATGCGGTCTGGGTTGTCAGATAACTTGTGAAAATTACGAGAAGTACTCCACCTCACCATCCTCCTGTACTCTTCCCCTCACCGAAGGTTGCTTCTGTCCTGAAGGGCAGGTATTTTCCACAAATGATTTAAAAACAATAATTATTCAAATAAAATAAAAAATCATAAACGTTTCCCAAGTTGATGTCTTATCAGTATGGAATTTAATGACCAACAGGTGGCAGTGAATGGCAAGTGCATCCCGCACACCAAGTGCTTCCCATGTGACACAGAAGGCCATTACGTAGGTGATTCATGGCATGTGAATGAATGCACCATGTGCACATGCTTGAAAAAGGGAGGGGTTATGTGTACGGAACGTGCCTGTGATCAAGCCTCCGTATGTGCTCCAGGGCTGGTACCGCAACAGATTGCTAAAATTCCTGGAAATTGTTGCCCTGAGTTTATCTGTGGTATGTAATTCATTCAATTGTTATATAATAAATCTGTCTTCAGTAACAAAGGTCTGATTTTTTATAACCCATCAATATTCATCCTATTTTTATAACAAAAAATAATGGCTTTGGTGTAGTTTGAAAATAGTACACGAATATAGGAATATTAAATATTCTCGTATTCATGACTATTCTCAAGATTGATATATGTATCAATATACTATCTGTGATATCATAATACATATATTGGAACTAAAATAGCAATGCCTTGCCTCATAGATAAAGTTTTCCTGATATAAACATAATTCGCACCTACATAACTAAAAGTTTTTTTTTCTATAACATTTAAACTTTTGTTACAAAATTAGAAGTTAACATAATCTACACTTTTAGAGATGGATATGTTACAGTGAATCTCTATTTCTAGTGAGTCTATATATTCACTGACATTTTAGAGAAATTATATTCAAGGTCATTCTTATCATATTCAAGCAGATTTTCACCAGTAGAAATTAATACAATATTTTAACTGTTGATATCTTACTAGTGAAGTTATATTTGTTTCCGAACTGTCATTAATGAAATTTGACAGATTGTCCATGAATGCACGCATTTCTCAAAGCATAGACAATATATCGGTGAAACCATCTATATTTTGCACGCGAACGCACGCAATTCTCAAAGCATGGAAAGTATAAAGCTGGCACTTCACTTCGCAATTAATTTTGCGGTGTTGCTGTCCTATTTTCATGGAGGAGTTAAAATAGGACCGCAAAACCAGTAAGAATCGCAAAGTGTAGTGCCGGCTTTATACTTTATTTGCTTTGAGAACTTTGTGCATTTGTGTGCAAAATATTTATGGTTTCACAGATATATTGTCTATGCTTTGAGAAATGCGCGCATTCGTGGACAAAATATATTTTCACAGATAATGTGCAGTGATCTAGTTAGTTAAAATATAATCTCACAGGAAATACAAATTCGCTGTAACAGATACATAAAGCTATATGAAATAACAATAAAATTATTAAATAATAAGACAATCATTAAATAAAATCAACAATACATCAGTCGTACTATGAAATTAACAAAAATCAACAATAAATCAGACGGACCCTGCAATTGGATCCAAAACGTCGGCCTGAAAGGTCGTAAAAACAAAGTAGAATATTCCAGTAATCAAACCAAACAAGAAGAAAATCATATATTTTGATCAAAGTCAATACTGAGTGGGGATTCTATGAAGTTTTGATACCTGAAACATGTTTCAAAAATTTTGTGATTAACTTTGTGGAAGTTTTAGAAAAATTAGAAAAATTAAATAAAACACAATGTTGTTTTCTTCGCACTGTAACAGTTTAATTAATCAAAATTATAATGTGCGTGTTGCACCATCTTCAGTAATATACTAAAAATAAGGTTTATTACTGAAGAAACGCACCGAAAACTTTGTAATTTTAATTAATTAAAGTGTTACAGTGCGAAGGAAACATTGTGTTTTATTTAATTTTTTTATAAACTGATACATATTATTTTTAATTTTGTAATATTTTGTATTGATTATTATGGTAATATATCTTTTTACAATACAGCTCCTGAACCATCTGTTGCATCAGAGTGTGATGAACCCATCAAAATAGAATGTGGATTTGGACAAGTCTTGAAATTGGAGACAGCAAGCAAGTGCCCTGCGTTTGTTTGTCGTAAGTCATTTACTATTTTTTCACTAACTTAACTTAAAAAAATTAAACTATAAATATACACTAAAACCTTGATAATTCAAAATTTGACAAAATTTCAATTTTTTTAAATTTTTTAAAATATCCAAAATTTTAATTAACTAACTAACCCCGCTAATATGAAAATCCCAGTAATTTATTGTTTGAAATAATTTTTAGATTCTTATAATATATTTTTACATCACATAATTTGAAGTTTGCCCATGCAGCCTGGGTGAGTCAGATAATTTCCGACACACATTTTTATTAATACAGCAGATCCCGTTAATTCAAAATTTAAGGTAAAAAAATAAATAAAATTGTGATGTGATATTTAGTGAAAACAAAATGTTTATTATTTTAATAGAAAGATTACGATATTTTTATTACTAAAGTATACTACTTATATTGACATATTAAATTTGTTGTTCTCACTTGCGAAAAAAATCAGAATATTTTTTCAATTTTGTCAAATTTGAAAAAAAATTAGAATTATGTGAACTAAAATGTGTTAATAAAGAGTTAAGGTTATTATTACGGTTGTTAGACATATTTCTGCCCAATACCTCCGCAGGTACAGGTCGTTCTCCTGATGACTTTGAATACGACTTCAACGAAATGTCGAGAATTGTTTCTCGGAAAAACATACTGTTCATATAAATTATCCGTAACCATTTACATTTAAATAAGATGTGTTGATTTACGGTGTAAGGGGCTAAAAATTATTTCGAATTACCGGGGTTTTAGAATTTTTGGGGTTAATCTACTATGACATTAACATTATGGGACTTATGGGATTTCAAAATTTCGAGTTATGGTGAATTTCGAATTCGAAGTTCGAATTAAAAGGGGTTTACTGATATAGTAATAAGTATGCAAAGTCAGACAGAATATTGATTAAATATACATATTGGAAGGTGACCAAATGTGCGAGGTACGCTTCTCGTTTGTCGCGCCCCACAACTTATGGAGTGCCATGTTGGTAGGTGAGAAGGGCCGTGATCTGTGTTTTCTGAGCTGAATTGAGATCGCCCCACGGTACTTCGCCAAGTTGGAAGCGTAATGGGAGGTGTGAGGATTACCACGGTTTAGGTCACTTTGCGACTGCCGATCTTAGGGATCTTTACATTGCGCAGCTCATGAGGAGTCTGCAGATGTGCCCGTCACGCTTCCCACCGGCCGCCAGCAATAGAGCAGAGACAAGGGCTCGTAAGTTTGACTCGGAATAAAAGACTTTGAAGGAACCTATACGGGGATCATATGACTGACTGGTTTAGGTGGACTTTACATGATTCACTGAAACAGATTTAGTATTTTAACAAGGTTTATTTCAATAAGTTTTATTTACAAACGTTATGTTTTCTATTTTTATCCTATCTGCTATCTAACCTGCGTTATTTAATTTTATTAATCAAAATAAATTGGCCACTATCCCTGCGCTGGAGCTATCTAGCAAACCATGCCTAAGTAACGGTTAGTATCACTAAGATTAGGTTGGCGAATTCCGCGAGTTGAAGTCCAAAATGCACCGCTGGAAGGCGCCGTCCTCTTAGGTTGAGTCGTCAGGAAGCATCGCACACCTCATGATCCGCTTGGCTGCAACCTCAGCGTCCGTCATCCATCAGGTTTGAATCCGCGATGACCGCGATATATTTCCAGTGAGGGAGTCATAGGCAATAAATTTAACGCGATCTGATATAATTTATGATTGGTAGGAGATTGTCACATTGAGATGATGACAAATTTTGTTGAGATGGAGTTGCAATACTCAGATCAGAATGGAGATAAATAATACACGCGTGCTATTGCATTATGATCCTAATAAGTTACTAAAATTAATTTATCTACGTCAGTAGAGAGAGAGTATAGCTGAGCAGAAGAAGCAGAATTGCGATGTTTGTTACCGGGAAGAGTAGAAGACCTGATATCCCGAACCCTCGTCGAATGGATGCTAGCACCAGTACTGTATGTTGAATAAAGAGACCGATTATCTCTTTGCGGAGCTTTATATAGACTTGTGCTAACAAAATGTCGCACCATAGTGTTGTGCAACTGATAAAATTTTAGTTCACGAATTAATAATTATTTAAATTTTTAAATATTTTTCCCTAGCGGTATTTACTTCGTTACAATATATATATATCAAAATTTATGTCCATATACACCTTATGTAACCTACTAATACCTGGATAAATCCCATGTCCACTGCACTTTCCTCAAAACAGACTTTTTGTGGATTGATTACAGTTTATTAATTTTCTAAATATAAAACCTGACAATGAATATGTTCAATGTTGAGCCCTTTCATATTTTAGCAACAAATTAATTGCCATGGTGGGTATTAATTATATCGTAGTTTGCTTCGTTTTGCAAGGTTTGTTATAAGAGTTCCTCTAAAATCCAATCTTATGAAATTTTGTGTCCCCATATTGAAACATAAGAAAGCAATGCATTTACATTGAAAAAATCTTAGAATACTATTACGTACCCATGGATTCGCCTCGGTCATGAGACACCGTGTTGCCGGTGCAAAGCAGCGACTTGAGGAGAGCACCAACTCTCGTGGAGGGCGGGGTCCCTGGCCAGAGAACGGCATCGGCTGCAGAGCGACTACAGATATACCCAGGTGGTTTGTACATGTGTACAAATCCCAAGCACATGTGTCTCCCTCTGCTGTCCTTACTGTTCATTATTTTAAATCTATTTTCAGAGCTTTGAATACTTATGTTTTATTACATATAATTTTTGTAAAGTATGTACTTGTATATTTATATGGCAGACCAGGTCCTGCACACCTTTCTTGGTTATGCTGGAATAAACGCATTATTATTCACATAATACTAGGGTTTTCAATGAATGTTACTCTGGACATTGATCTGTTCCATTTCTCTGAGAGGGTTTTCCAAAGCAGGATTCTCCTACACCTTTGATATGAATGAATTTATATACGTTTTGATATTTTGTTGTTTGTATATTTTCTCACTTGTTAATAATATTTACGAATTAAACATATGTTTGAAATATAAATGTTATACATATTAAAAATAAATATGTAAATTGAAATTGAATGTTATATTTTTGTCATTGACACCTAATGAGATATATACATGCTCGGGTTTCCAGAGAAGCCAAGTAATTTTTTTGCATTTATCACACAATTCATTGACATAAATGAAAAACTTATTTTTTTTAATTTAAAATATTTTTTCTTTATATAATTTCTCAATACAGAATGTAAACCACTGGACGAGTGTGAGTCCATCCAACCAAATAATGAAGTGGAACTTCTGGAGCCAGGGATGGAGAGAGTTGTAATCACCTCAGGTTGCTGTCCTCAAGCTCAGCTAATCTGTAAGCCAGACAAGTGTCCCGAGCCTCCCAAGTGCCCGCCACATCACAAGCCAACACCTAATACCAAAGATAAAGAGTGCTGCCCTACCTATACGTGTGGTAATTAATTATTATCTGATTGTAATACATATGATGTGCTTATGTTTTAATCACTCAATTTACCTTCAACAAATATGTCGTAAGCCTCGTGACTCTCATCTCTTCCCTGCTCCGCACTGGGGCCGGACCCAGGGACTCTCTGGTCCCTCTCCGGTGAGACTGTGGAAGCGCTTCTGAGTCTCACAAATTCTTCCATTATAAATTATTGTTTTTGGTATTTTACTTAGAAAAAAAGTATCTCTTTAAAGTCTTAGTGGATTTTGTATTTATTTTTTAAAGAGCTTATAAAATAATACCTCGCGCTATGTGCTTAGTAAAATTTATGTAGTTATCACATAACACATTGTCAGTATACCATATATATTTACTATAACAATGTGCAGTAATGCAAAACTACCATCATATGATGAAATTATACAAAATTAACACTTTGGTTGTTTGACAAGTATTTAGAGTAATATAATAAAACAAAAAGTATAGATTTTTACAAAAACAGGTGTTTTGATCGGTGGAAAACGCGAAAATCTATGCTTTTTTCTTAACTATTACTCTTACTCCTGATATTTTTCAATATTATGCATTTAAAATTGTCTTTCATTTTTCAATACGTAATGTGTATGTTCAATATTTTTCAATTATCAATACGGTGAAAGATTTTCAACATTGTCTTAAATTTTCAAATTCTCAGAACCACCCTCAGATAAGTGCTTATACGACATGGAATATGAATCTTCTCCTTCTGGTGGAGAAATAAAAAGACCTGTTGGACAGGTGGAAACAATACTCAAAGCGGTAAGCAGTAATGTCAGCCAATACATTTAAAACAATACACCAGTTACTTACATACATTCCACATGTATGCACAATCTCATAATTTATTATTTGGGTACAATATTATCTCTAAATAAATTCCAGGTGGGGGCAACTTGGCAGGATGGACCGTGCCGCTTGTGTGTATGCAAGAAGCTTGGTGGCTCTCAAGGCACTAAAACTAAAACAGGTCCCACAAAAGCCATCTTCAGGGCAGTTTGCTCTGTGACGCAGTGTCCTGCACTACCAGAGTCAGAAGATTTTGTTACAGAATCTGTCAGCATTCCATTCTCCTGCTGCGCCAAATCTAAATATTCTGCATGTAAGGATAAGGGAACAGTTTACAAGGTTAGATGTTTAATTTATAATATTCACTCTCATTTCATAACTGATGATATTTAAAAGAAAACTTATTCTATGTTTAGGTGTTCAAATATGAAATTCACACAACTTTTTTGCATTGCAATATATATGTATATGTACCTATTAAACTCAATGTCTGTCTGTCTGTTTGTTCTCTATACAAATCCACACCGTTTGTCCAATTCGATTCAAATTTTGCATACTTATGCTTTAGGACCCGGCGGGTAACATAGGAAACATTTCCTCCCTATTCTCTTACCCCTTCCCCTCCCCTGATATATTTTCTAGGTAAATCTGTACCTTTCATCCGATCGGACCTCAAAATCTGGAAACTTAATTGTTAGGACTCGGCGGGTAACATATGCTACATTTCCCCCTATTCTTTTAACCCTTCCCCTCCGCTTATATATTTTCGATGCATATCTATACCATTCGAATTGAACCTTAGTTTAACCTCAAACCTCTAACCTCTTTGAGCCAGGTGTTCAGTAATCAACATATTAGAAAACACATCAACTCACCAGGAAACACCCACCATATTAATACAAACATTAAAAATTCATTAGAGTCAAACAAATTGTCAATTACACCCACCATTAACACAAACATTAAAAACCCATTAGCGCCGAACAAATCGCCAAACCCCCCAAAAATAGAATGTAATGCAAACAAAGCTCTACCACATTTTTCGAATTCAATTTACTTGTCTCTGAGCTGTCGGCCTTAAACAACGTGTTTTCACTAACGTGGAAGAGCGACACTTCAGTGACAAGTCACCCCCCCCTGAAGATGAACAGTGTGATCTGTTTGAAACGTCGGGAGTACAACGGTCCTTCTCAGGACCAACTGACACGGGATAACCGAGAAAATTTACCTCTTGTATATTCAACCCATGAGAATATATATATATATATATACTTTGACTATATTTTAGATCAATGAAGAGTGGAAGTCGGACACAAACCCATGTGTAGTATACATGTGCGCTGAAAAAGAAGACAGCACGCTGGAAAAGCGTGTGATTGTCAAACATTGTGATAAGAAATGCAAACAGGTAAATAATATATATTTATTTATATTAAATTTTTTAAATAACAATTTTAATTTAGACATCACTTTTTAGCTTTCTTTAAATACAGAAAATTACATTAATTATAATTTATATAAAAATACAACATAAACAAAATAAGCGATAATTTAGCACAAGATAAATAAATGTACAAGTAAACAAGTAAAAATTTAGAAAAGTATGATATATTTTAAGATATTTACCTACTCGTAAATATGTATATATCAGTGGCGTGCAGCGCATACAAGCATAAAAGCTGTGCATTAGTAAAGATTCTGGCAAACAAATATTAATTAAATAATCCATAAGGATTATTTAATTAATATGAAGAAAAAGTTGATTTAAAATGCTAGCCGTAATTCGTCCTATGGCTAGAAGTTTTATTTCTGACGTTTCTGTTTAATGTGACGTGTCTAATTTTTCCCATTTAAAATTCTAGCCGTGATTCGTCCTACGGCTAGAAATTTTATTTCCGAAGTTTCTGTACCTAACCAAGTCGAGAAAAAACTCTTCCTGAACCGTATATTTTTACTTAGCTCTATTTCCGCGAGTTTTTTGTCATAGACAAGAAAATTTTTCATGGAATAGCGTGTTTCTTCGAAAGGTCCTATGCCAGATGAGAACTATGCGCACGTCTTTTGCAGAAATGATATTTTTTACAAATTCCACCCAAAACTTTTTGTGTGAATTCTATTTGTCATTTCTGTAGTGAATGTAAATACCATCTGTCATATTCAATGGTCATATCACAATGATTATTTAAGACGACATTGCCATCGATGATATCATAAAAGTTTGATTTATTTTTGTGAAAAGAAATGTATATCTGAAATTAGTATTAATCCCGATTTAATTATATATAAATCGTCTTCGAAATATATTGAAAATTTTTGCCTTACTACCTATATATAAAATATTTATTTATTTAGAAAATATTGTTTGCAATAATTTATTTTATAGTGCAGTTATTTTTGTGGATTGAAGCTATTTAAAATAGTTCATTATATAAAGTTTAAAAAATAATTATATTTGTACCCTTATAGGTATATATTTTTTATGCGTATACATTTTTTAATATAGGTATATAGTCGGTCACAGCATAACCTAAGTTTACACCCACTGCACGCCATTGGTATACAGGGTTATTTGTAAAACATTAATAACCTCGTAGGACTATATTCCTGCTTTGATTATGAGTTGAAAATGTTCAAGTTTTTATGACCTAATAATAATATATATAGACATAATAAGCTATGCGATATCAAATTTTCATTTTTTTTCAATATTTCTGACTTATTTTTTGTAAAACGGAATATCATTCAACCTTCAAATTCCAATTGGAATTTTTTCAGGGTTTTTATCATTTTATTTAACTTGTATGGAAACGAATGAATTTTTTGTAATCGACATGAGTTACTGTAATGATAGTCCGTTTTACAATATTGAGAAAAAAATGCAAACTTTGATGTCGCATATCTCCTTAACTATTGATATTAGGTCATAATAGCTTGAATATTTTCGACTCATAATCAAGGTAGGAATATAGGCCTGCGAGGTTATTAATGTTTTAAAAATAACCCTGTATATGTTAGAAAATGATTTTGAAAACCATGTATGTTTGTGAGATGAATATTTATTTTATGTTTTTAAATAAATTGAGTGATTGTGAATTTATATTTTTTCTATTTCCAGGGCTGGAAGTATACTCCTTCTCCAAAACCCGATAAGATTTGCTGTGGAGAGTGTATTCCTGAAGCCTGCGTTGTTAACGGTGTCGAACGCAAAATTGGAGAAAAATGGACTTCCAACGATTTCTGCACTAACTTAGTGTGTCTCAATAAAAATGGAACAGTGAGCATCCACAGTATTCTTCAAAATATTGAAATTATATTATACTGTTCAATCGTTAGTAAATGGTTAGGGAATTGTTATAATGATTTGCTATTTTTATTAACTTTTAGCTCCAAGTACAGTCTATGGGAGTGTCCTGTCCAGCCATCAGTAAGAATATGAGGGAAGATTTTGAATTGGAAGAGACACCAGTGGAAGGGCAATGTTGTAAAGCTGTGAAACCAATTGCCTGTAAAGTAGGAGACAAGATATATAAGGTATAATAATGCGCATTGAATAAATATAAAAGAACTTACTGTTTGCAGTCTGAGTGAACTACTCATTATATATTACACATCATCGTTGGGCTTATGTCGCTAGCATGAAACCCGGAACAAGACCGCATAAATAATATTTCCAGTTGATCTAATGACACATTTTTTATCAATACCTATTCTTCTAAATGCAACCATTAATTGAATTATTATTTACATTGCAGGTTGGTGTTGAATGGCAATCTGACAAAGATCCTTGTATCTCACATACTTGCGTGTCAAAGGAAGATGGGAATTTGGAAAAACAAATGTCTATCAAGCAATGTGAAGAGAAATGTAAACAGGTAAGTTAGTGATAATCTACATTAACATACACTAAAAGGAAAGATTTCTAAAATAATGTTAAATTTTATTTTTCCATCAGGGTTGGAAGTACAGTCCGTCAACTAAACCAGACAAGGTGTGCTGCGGGGAGTGTGTCCCCGTGGCGTGTGTAGTGGCCGGAGTGGAAAGGAAGATAGGGGAGGAATGGACCTCAGATGATTACTGCACCAAATATATCTGTCTCAATAAGAAAGGAGTTGTAAGTAAATTTAAAATTTCTATAATGGGTCTTGAATTTGTCGATATTAAATAATATAACCAAAATACACAGTTATATGCTCAGTAATTTTAATTTAATTATTTAAATATGTATTTTTATGCAAAATTATTTTCTTAAAATTTTACAGATGTATATATCGCTATTGCTTACAATTATTAGTTTTGTTGCCTTTGTATTTTTCAACTTTACCTGCTTAGAACAACATTATTTTTTGTCTTCAGCTCCAAGTGCAGTCAGTAGGAGTATCCTGTCCGGCTGTAAGTGAGAATATGAGAGAAGAATTTGAGTTGGAGGAGACTCCGGTGAGTGGAAACTGTTGTAAGGAAGTTAAACCAATCGCTTGTAAAGTGGAGGACAAAGTATACAAGGTAAGATTGATATGTTAAAGGTTTTATTTTAAACTATGTATTTTCAAGATTTCTATGGTACAATTCATCCATCAAATCAGTTTCAAACTATTCTGTGAAATTCTATTCTGTCTATTCTGTGACATTTAATATTTCATAATAGATTAGATATGTACGAGGCTCATGAAATATTATTTATGAAATTAAAAATTTTAATGTGTCCATATTCCACAGATTGGTGAGGAATGGAAATCGAGCACTGATCCTTGTGTGTCATATCTGTGTGCATCGAAAGGAGAAAACACTTTAGAGAAGCAAATGAAAATCACACAGTGTGATAAGAAATGCAAACAGGTTTGTTCGTTATTTTATATTTAATGAGGCAAGAATTATATATTTGAACCGAAGATAGATTCATACGTACAAACTGCACACACCGTTTTGCAAGGTGCCTGTAAAAATAGACATGTACAGGTTATGATAAAGAAAAAATAAAAAGTGTGTGGCGTTATATCCTCCTTCCATACCTACTTCCCCTACGTAAAACGGCATGAAAGTAAGGTAAATAAGTCTTTAAATCTACATTAGTTTCATTATCAAAATATATTGTCAAAAAATCTTTAATAAATCATTTTTCTGAATTGTTGACAAACCTTCAAAATTCATTCATAAAGACCAAGATAAAGACAAGGGTGGAAAGAGATAGACTTTTCCTATTATAATGTTTAAAAAAATGCTAATTTTCGTTCTTATCTACAAAGTTATTCAAAGAATACTTTATTATTTTATTTTATAATTATTTTGAATCCTAAAAATCCTAAGAATCCAAAGAGATCCTAAGAATCTTTAAAATCCTAAAAATAGTATTTTAAGGATTTTTGGTTGTAAAACTCATAACTTGATCACTTGTCACAGGATAAACAAAAAATTTATACACGGTTTTTATAATTTTATTTGAATTGTATTAAGGCTTCAGACCACTGTGCGCGCGCGGTATGAGGGTGTATTTTCCGTAATTATTTTCAAGCAAACGATACTTATTTATTTATTTATATATTAACGGACATAGTCCAATAAAATAAATTGATACATGGAATTTTTTTTATTTATTACTCATAGTATATATATATATTATATATATTATATATATATCTATATATATATATATATATATATTGAAGACTGCATATAAATTTTTGTACTCAAATCAACGTATAGTTTTCGATGTACGCTGCTTCCAAGAGGGCACTCTGACGAATTTGCCTCTGGGTGATTGACAGCTACAAAGCCATAGGGTACATCCGAAAAATGAAATAAAAATATATTTAGAAACTAGACATATAGGTTTATAGCATCACGTAGGGGAATTTCGATATCTAAAAAAAAAATGGCGGACTAGCAAATTTTATTTTCGATTTTTAATAGTAATAGATAATAAAAAAATTCCTATGTGGTGCCACAGAGGCTGAATTTTCAAACAGTTTACGACTTGGCGCATGCAAATCGGATGTATAGTTTTTCTGATATGCTGTCAACCAGATTGAAAAATGTACTTTTGAGAAAAACACGTTCAAAGTTTTGCTGAAGGATAATTCAACGTACAAACAAAAATTTTAAACTGCTGTATCTCTGTTAATTTTACAAATTGCTTTAAAATATTTGGTGAGAGCATTTTTAACAAATGCATCTTTCAGAAAATGAAAAAAAAATTACAATATTTTTTTACAGTGGTCTGGGGCCTTAAAGCAAATAAATTTATAAAATTACGTATATGTTACTTCTATGATTGCCCAACTTTTTATAGAAGATAGGTCAGAAATAAAGGAGTGTGTAGTATGTAACCCCAAAACGTTCTGGTCATTTATTAAATCAAAATCATTCAACCTGCCAAGTAATATGACGTACGGTCTCAATACTGCCACATCAGGATCTGACATATGTAACTATTTTTCCGATTATTTTTATTCTACATTTTCTAATCCCTCTTCAAGTACTCAAAATACGAATTCTCTGTCCAATTACGAACCAATCACCGATTGTTTCATTTTATCAATAGAAGTCAGTAAATTCAACATATTAAATCAATTAAAGCATCTTGATATAAATAAATCTGCTGGACCTAATCAAATACCGCCAATATATTTAATTAAATGTGCTGATATAATCCATCCTTAATGATATAATCTATTAAGGATGGATTTGTGCCAGATATCTGGAAATCGGCATTTATTACGCCGATTCATAAAAAAAGCTCGAAATCAGATGTCGCAAATTATAAACCTGTTTCTAAATTGTGCACAGTTGCTAAAGTTTTCGAGAAGGTTATACAGGTTGTACCAGAGCTAGCAGCAGAAACTTGGCCGGTAGATTCCTGACTATGTTATGAGTCCAAAATGTTCAAGCAACCATTACCTAATGTAATAGTTATGGAGATATGCAATATCTACGTTTGCATTTTTTTTTTCAATATTTCTTACTTATTTTTTGTAAAAAGTTGAACTATCATTACAGTAACTTATATCGATTATGAAAAATTCATTTGCTTCAGACCCGTAATTGGCCATCTATATTATATTAATGTTTTCTATGTTTCTTTGTTATGCTGTTGGTCTTCCATGAATATTAAATAAATAAATAAATATTTTTTTAAAATTAAACTTTCAATGCGCATATTTCCGTAACTATTGATATTAGGAAATTTCTGCTTGAACATCATCGATTCATAATTTGGGCAGCAATCTGCAGGAAAAGTATTGTGGACTAGCTTTGTCACACCCTGTATATCTAGTTGATCTATTAGCGTCCAGAGGGTGCCAGGTTGCTATAGTGTTGTAAATGTTAAATAATTAAGTAATATGTATATATTACCATACTTCCTGTCTATTTGTGAGTGTTGGGGTGATAATCACCATTGTAAAAATCTTGTTATTTTAGGAACAAGATAGACTATGTAGTCCAACAACTAGTTAACCAAATATGCCTGAACACAACAAGAAGAAGAAATTAGAACCCAAAATTTGTATCATTAGTGCCACCCACCCACCTAGACCACTGTATAAATAGAAATGAGCTAATGCAAATTTTTTGTCCACAATTTGGCATCATGTCTGGTCCATATGTTTGTTTTGTTTAAAATCATACTATAAGCTTGTTAATCTTGAAACTGTTACGAAAAGGTCAAACTAAATATTATTAAAAATTATAATGTCTTAGTAAATAAGTCGCTCTTTATTATAATATGACATTTTTATTTAAGAGACTAGTTTTGGAATACATATAATTTTGAAAAATATGTCTGTTTCGTAATCGCTGCGCGCGGGCCGCGCCATGATTTTGATTGATTGGGCTGGCACCCGATGTATTCTGCGCCAATCGCTAGCCAGGATTCGAATTTTTTAAAATCTGCCCAGTGACAGTTGAAATGCGTGTCAGGTGTCGTTTGTCGGTGAAAACCGACATTCCTCTTCGTGTGTGTTCAAGAATCAGTTCAACTTAGCCTTCCTGAAGAGACATACCAACTGTTCCGGATTCGACGAAGCCAGGAGAGTTGTGATTGAAGCGGCATACCAGGAAAATTGCAAGTACAATTTGTCCACTGTGTCATAGTTAGCTTTGGCCCAGTGTATTTCGGGTGTCATTGATTATCAATCATTATCGGCGGCGATTGGAAAAGGAAATATTTCTTTCTAATATCCGACCCGCATGCGATGGTGGCGAACCGTCCGTCATCGTACAATGTCTATTGTAAAAAATATGTCTTATTTACTGGGGAATTTAATTATGCAAGAATAACTTTAACTGCAACTGTGTCTTAAACATATGTGAAAGGGGACATTCTTCTGCTGATCCATTCCCCTCTCCTAAAGAACTAGTTAAGTACATATTTTATACTTTGTAATGCCACTACTATTTCTTTATCAGTAGCAAAAGTTTAACTCTTTCTCTATGACCATTTCCTCACTTCTTTAATGTGTCATTTGCAGTAACGAAATTGATGGTGATGTATATCTAATACACAAAACCTTTTCAAATTTTTGAAGTACATATTTGGGGATCAAAACAATTGATTTAGCAATCAAAATAATGACTCCATTTGCTTATTATCAAACCCAGTATTGGTAAAGTTATTTTAAGAATTGCAAACTATCTATACATACCAATTTATTAAAAGTTACTTAAGTTTTGCTGTTTAACAAAATGTTGAGAACCATTCCCACAATATGTAGATTAAGCCTGAAAATTGTCAGTTAAATTGTTTTACACATAGTTTAAAGCTCAAGTATGAAATTAATTTATACATAATATCATATTTTTTAATTTAAAATTTATTTGGAGTTGTGTTTTATTTTTATCCACAGGGTTGGAAATATAGTCCATCTCCTAAACCTGATGTAAGGTGCTGTGGGGAGTGTATCCCCGTGGCGTGCGTAGTGGCCGGGGTGGAGAGGAACATAGGGGAGGAATGGACCTCTAAAGATTACTGCACTAAATATATGTGTCTCAATAAAAATGGAACAGTAAGTGTTTTTATTTCGCTTTTTTTGATATACATATACATAAAAATCAACAAATAAATAAAAAAATTAATTTATTCACAAATTAAAAATTTGTATATAGATACACATATATTAAATTATATTTCAATTGTCTAATTAAAAAGTCATGTAAATTTTTAAAAAATAATACATAAAATTAATGTATACCTGCCTACATATAATATTACCACTGGTAAAATGAGAAATTATGCAATAAATTTTTGATACATAAAAAAACAATTTATGCAATTGCGGGTAATTTAATTAATATAAGGGCAAGAAAAAAATCATTTAGTAAATTTAAACTAAAATTATACATTTACTTCTAAACGTTAATTCCTGTAAACACCAATAGTAAAATAATTTCTCTACGACAAATGTAAAATTCACAAATATACAACCACTGATGATGATATTTGACTATTTTCATTTTTTTATAATATGTTCTCTAATATGCTCATTCTTTATACACCTTTATTTATTTATTTACATACATATTCAATACATGTTATTTTTGCCTCAGCTCCAAGTCCAGTCTATGGAAGTGTCTTGCCCGACTGTCAGCAAGAATATGAGGGAAGAATTTGAACTTCAGGAGACACCTGTGGAAGGGACATGCTGTAAGGCTGTGAAACCCGTTGCATGTAAAATGGAAGAGAAGATATATAAGGTTTGTTGGAAACTAACTACATATGTATTTGAGATGAGTAAGTTCTTTTAGCATTTTAACATAAATATTTCTTGTGATTTTAGATTGGTGAGGAATGGAAATCTACAACCAATCCGTGTGTTTCCTACATGTGCGTATCTAAGAACGATGGCACTTTAGAAAAACAAATGAAGGTGAAGCAATGTGATCAGAGATGTAAACAGGTAACTTTTTTCCTATACTAATATGGAAATTAAAAAAGGTTCTGTTCTAACACTTACCGCAACTGACTTTAGTTTCTAGATTATCTATCTACCAACTAACATATATGGAACTATAAATAGATTCCCTTTGCGTCTTAAAATCTGATTTAAAATAGTATGTACTATAAAAGTAATCAACTTTAATAAATGTGTACAAAATTTTCTTAACGTGGACTTTTGAATTTGTTTGAACTATGTACATTCATGTTTAAATAGACAATCCAAAAAAATAATTACGGTGGACTCTTAAAACAATGTATATTTTTCTTCAGGGTTGGAAGTATAACCCATCTTCGAAACCAGATACAGTGTGTTGCGGAGAGTGTATCCCTGTAGCCTGTGTGGTGGCCGGAGTGGAAAGGAAGATTGGAGAAGAATGGACCTCCAAAGATCACTGCACAAATTTCTTATGCCTCAACAAAAATGGAACAGTAAATATTTTAAATGTCTACTTTTTCATTTTAATACTTCACAAACTTACCTATGATGAAATTAATTATACTAGATTAAAAGTTCTAAATTTTCTCAAATAATATTCCTAATTTGTGTTAATCATGCTTGGCTTGTTTATCAAAATACTTTTCTAAATGTATACCATTTTATTGAGTACGCCAAATGGTAAGTCTGCATACCTACTTATTATTTTTCTATAATATAATAATTGAGAATTAAAAAAAAATCAATCATTTTTTAAAAATTAAAATTCTTTGAAGATCACATAAATAATTCAGGTGAGAATAACTATAGTAAACAATATACATACTCAATATACGTCCTAGCTCCAAGTGCAGTCCATGGGAGTGTCCTGTCCAACTGTCAGTAAGAGCACAAGGGAAGAGTTTGAGCTGGAGGAAACACCGGTGGAAGGAAAGTGTTGTAAAGCTGTAAAACCAGTTGCTTGCAAGGTGGAGGGGAAAATATATAAGGTTTGATATAATAATTAAAATGAATACCTAAAAATATTATTTTTCCTAAGGGTAATAAATTCTACAAATCACTGTACAATCCAACAATTTTACTAATTAAGAACCCTTGTAATTTCAGATTGGTGACGAATGGAAATCTGAAACAAATCCATGTGTTTCCTTCTTGTGCACGTCTAAAGATAACTCTACTTTAGAAAAACAAATGAAGGTGAAGCAATGTGATAAGAAGTGTAAACAGGTACAGATTTATTTATTTTATAGTGAATATGATGAATGGAATAACTTTATGATAAAATAATCTTTTATTTTTATGTCTGTTCCTTTAGATATTACATATTAGCGCTTTGAATGTTAAATGAATGTTAAAAGAACACAGTTTATACAGTAGTATGTAGAATCCCGTTTCATAACTAAAATTGTATACATTTGTCACTAAAATTTAATACATATATAGTAGAATCAAGAGACCTAAAAAAACATTTCAGATTATGCGTAACTCAATTAATAGTTAATTTGAGATTTAAGGTTTTTAACAAAAAAAAATTTTTTTAATCACAATGCATTTGCGATATTTGCAAGAAATCATAAAAATCATGAAAAAAATGTTAATTTCCATAAAATTATATTATTTTTGCATATTTCAAGAAATTATTTCGGCAATACAATATTTATTATGCTAATTCAAAGATTGAGTCACTTCTATTGCTAAAGTATATGATATTAACATATTTGCTGTTCTCACTTGCAAAAAAAAATCCGATTCGTCTAAATTTCTAATTTTATTTTTAAGTCTGTGTAATATTGCAAAGGCTTCTAATAATGATTTCACATCCATACTGAATTATTTATTTTCGCATCTGAGTGCATCGATTGTCATATGATATACAGAGAAACAATCTTAATACGTTTTTCAAGGGACCAGCAAATAAAAACTTATTAGGAGTGAAAACATATTAACAGTGATTTCAATATTTTTTTCATATTTTATTTACATTTTCTAATTTTGTATTTTAATTGAATTTTCGTTTATATAATATGACAATTTAAGAACATTTTATTTTAAAAAATTAAGCAGGTAAATATACTTTTGTAAAATATTACCTATGTGAATAGTACCTGAGGGTCAGAAAACGATAAAAACCACCAAAACAAAAAAAAAATTAGCACTGTCAAAAAATATTTTATTAATAACCATACTAAAAGGAAACCATAAAATAACTCATGTAGGTATGTCACTATCTATGTGCAAACCTTAATTTTAAAAGAAATTTATATAAGTTATCTAAATTTTAACTCATTAAGGCCGGCGCCACACTATGCGTTTTTTCTGTTGCGTCGAATCCGCAACCGAATTTAAAGCCTGTCCAGATACCGCGTTTTACGCGCGAGACCACTCGCGCGTTTAAATTTATATTGCGTCCAGATACCGCGTATTGCGCGCGAGATTACTCGCGCGTTTCAATTTATATTGCATCCAGATATGCAAATTATTGTTTTATTTCAGTAGATGTTGGCGCATATGGCAAAAGCAATGACTCCACAATTTTTAAAAACTCTGTTTTATATTAAAAAAAAAATTGTCTAAAAAAACATTTTACGCGCGAGTGAGCAAACGCGCGTCGGCATCTGGACGGGATGTATGTAGCACCAGTATCTCGAGAACGCGCGAGTGCACTCGCGCGTAAAACGTGTCATCTGGACAGGCTCTTAGCAGTCACATAGTATATTCCGCGGCGGATCGCGCGGAGAACAAACACACGTGCGGATAATCTGTCAAATGTGGCGCGTTGTTCGGTTCCACGGGCGGGGAACCGAACAAACGCCGGCGGCGGAACGATCGATGATCCGCGTAGTAAGCGGCGTTCCGCGGCGTCAAAGACGCGACGAAAGATACACCTAGTGTGACGCCGGCCTTAGAAAACGATAGGAGATATTACGTTATTAATATTGCCGATTGTTTCCTCGAAGAAATACAAACATAATAAAAACAGTTTCGTTTAGGCGACTATATAAAAAATTATCGTAAATAATCGCCGGATAAATTTATTTATTAAATATTATTTTATTAGCCTATTCAAATACTACAGGGTTTTTTCAGCGGCTAGAATATTTGTGACGCCGCCAAAACCATTTAATTTTTATTGCGCCCACTTTTCATTTTTAGGAATGTTGAACGAAATTTCGTCTTCCGAAAAACGTATTATGAAGATTTAATTGTATGAATAAATTGAGTTAGGCTATAAATATTTTCACTACTTAGGCGAGAAACGAAAATAAGTGGGAAACGTATTAAGCCTAAAAAAATATAGGATTTGTATGGGACTTTTTCGGAACTGCAGAATTTAAACTTATTTAGCGGGAAAACTTATTAAAAATGAATTTATTAAGCGAGTTTCACTGTAATCATGTAAAAGTTATACATTTTTATAATTCGATTGTTTTATATATTTTTAAGAAAATAAAAATAACAACATTGTTTTCTTCTCACTATAACACTTTAATTTAAAAAGTTTTAATTACAACGTTTTCAACACGTACTGTGTCTTCTTCAGTAATAAACTAAATCTTAAGACTAATGACTACTTGTCGGGTCTGGTCTGGGAATGGAGTGGTGTGAAGGGGTAGGTTTGCGGGGCGGGGCTAATATGGACAAGAGGAGGGATGTAATATAGGGTGTTTGAATGTTGAGTGTATTACAATTGTTAAAATTAATTTCTAAATTTTCTAAAATGTCTAGTTATCTTCCTTTTCTGCATCAATGACCTTCTGATCTTTATAGTGAAAAGAAAACAACGTTGTTATTTTTAATTTCTTAAAAATATATTACAATGAACTTCGTTTGTCACGATAATTTCGAAACATTATTTGATTGTTTTATTTAATAAATCAAATTAATTTGTAGGGTTGGAAATACAGTCCGTCTCCCAAGCCAGACACAGTGTGCTGCGGGGAGTGTGTCCCCGTGGCGTGTGTAGTGGCCGGAGTGGAAAGGAAGATAGGGGAGGAATGGACCTCTGAGGATTACTGCACCAAATATATTTGTCTCAATAAGAATGGAGTAGTAAGTACATATTAAAATATTTTAAAGTTAATTATTACATATATGTAATCGAACTGTAGATGCTAACATTACATATATATAATGATAATGAAACAAAGTCGTAATTGCATTTCTCTGTAAAAACAAAAGATTTATTTATCAAAACATACAAATTTACATTTAATCAATTACATATATGTTAAAAAAAAGATTCACTCACCTGTAAAAACCAGTTACCGGAAGATGGTCCTGTTAGAAGCTTCGATATTCAACAAGCCGGATGTGGATGAGGCATTCCATCTTCAATGCCTACCTCTGATGATGATAAATTATTTGATATATGTAAAGAAAACCACTTCACTTATGAGTATTTTTCTTAAATTTGTCTATCTCTTTATCTTTATATAATTTATGATTGTAACCATGGTAATGTTATAATAGTATGTATATACCTATGTACATATATTTCATACAAAATATATTTTTTATTTCAGCTCCAAGTGCAGTCTGTGGAAGTATCCTGTCCGATAGTTGGTAAGAATATGAGAGAAGAGTTTGAACTGGAAGAGACTCCAGTAGAAGGAAAGTGTTGTAAATCTGTGAAACCCATCGCTTGTAAGGTGGAAGGAAAGATATATAAGGTATGTAGATCAATTTTGATTTCATTTGCTTTTACATATTTGATTTCTAATTCTACATCTCCATAAGATTACTTAAATAAACATTCCATACATAAATCTTCATGAAATTTAAAAATTTCAGATTGGCGAGAAATGGACTTCTGACACCGATCCCTGTGTATCGTTTACATGTGCGCCAAAAGAAGATGGCTCCCTCGAAAAGCAAAAGACAATTAAACAGTGTGAAAAGAATTGCAAACAGGCAAGTCACTGACAAATGCAATTAACTTATTTAAATTATTTTTTTATTTATATCTAGTTTGCAAATATTTTAGACACAAATTATATCAAAATAAATATGAAATTTAAAATATGTAAAGTGTATACTTTTTGCAAAATAAACAGAGTTACCTGCTAAGACCTTAAGTTCGGTTCTTTTAAACGTAATGTACTACTATTCTGCTTTACTTTACTCAATTGATGTGTGATAAAAAAAAATCACATTTTTTTCAATATATACATATTTAATTTCTAAAATATATGTCAACAATTTAATTGTTTTTTTAACAAGCATAATATATAATAACATCAGAAAAAAACTATACTTTTACATTACAGGGCTGGGAATATAAGCCGTCTTCCACACCAGACAAAGTATGTTGTGGTGAGTGCCTCCATGTAGCGTGCGTTGTGCATGGTGAGGATAAAAAAATTGGAGAGGAGTGGACATCAGCTGACCATTGCACTAACTTCTTCTGCCTTAATAAAACTGGAACGGTAAGCAATTCATTAAAAATATGATGTCATAAAATAAAAATTAAATTGTGATGGTTTCACCTATTTTTTAGTTATCTTATAATATATTGTAACGGGGCTAAAAAGAATTATGCACTTCTGTCAAGTGACAGTTGTTTGAAGTTGGCACAACAATATCGAAAGATCTAGAATTACCTACAGCTTTCGAGAGACGTCTGCAACTTTCCAGGAACATTTGGAAGTCACGATAACTTTTGAGTAAACATTAGAAAAATCTAGTAAATACTAGAGAACTCTCGACGGTTCGGAAATCCAACGGGTATAAATAAACGGATCCAGACCGCGGATGGCCATTGTTATTCTGACGTTTCTCGGCTCTAGCGGTGAATCACGAAGTGAAAACAGTGTTCCCATCAGGCGTGTGAACTAAGCAACAGATAATCAAGTGAAGTGTTTACTCTTGTGTGATATTTGAGTGGAAACTTCTCGAAAGTATTACCCAGTGAAATTAACGATTTATTGACGAGTGATAAATTATGAAACAGTTTAATTTAAAATAATAACGTTAAGTTAAATAGTGTTGAGTAACTTTGTACATCAAATAATTAATTAATCAGTAATTAATAAATCCGTTATTGAATTCCAGCATTTTCATTAATTCCTTCCGCAGCCACGATACGTGACAACATGTACGTAACTACGTGTAAAAGAAAAATTTAACTCTGCACATTCAAACTCAATATAAAACATTGTTTCTATTAAAACATCGAGGAGTTATTATTAATCATCAAAAACATAAATTCAACTTATAAATCTAGTAAATAATAAATAATTGTAAATCATAACATTAATTTAAGTAGGTATATTAAATTTTTATTATAAAATTAATTTATAATACATACATTACAAAACATACAACAAAAAATATCAAGAAAAAAAATAGTAAACAAAGATATCAGGAATCAAAATAGTTGAAAATAAATACTTATAAGGGAATTTCAAAAAGTTTTTTTGTTAAAGTTTTTAAGTTCATTTTTAAATGACGTGAAGTCTTTATTTTTTTAAATTTATCTGGTAATGAATTGAATTTTTTTATTCCTACAAATGAATAGTGGTTATGGGCGACGCTTGTTTTGTATCTGGGTAATTTTAAATTTAGGAATGCTCTTGTCGGCCTAAAAGTTAAGGAATCCATTTTATAATTTTCTTTAAAAATTTATACTAATAA
Organism: Agrypnia vestita; assembly: GCA_016648135.1. Taxonomy (NCBI): domain Eukaryota; kingdom Metazoa; phylum Arthropoda; class Insecta; order Trichoptera; family Phryganeidae; genus Agrypnia; species Agrypnia vestita. Next base: position 27,378 of record JADDOH010008294.1, read on the forward strand.
TATTTTATCAAAAATTTCCATCACAGTAGGCACACAAAAGTCTATTTAAGAAATCGGTTTGTAGGGTAGGTTCTAGTTCTTTTAAAAATAATATACTGTTGTATTTTGCTATAACTTTGTGGTTATTCATTATGAATATAATTAAACGAAAGTAACTTTGTTTATGACCACTAAATTTTTTTGGTAAAACCAACCGGTTTTGGAATCAACATTCCTTCGTCAGGGTACTTAATACTATTTAAACTTTACAAAATTATAAACAATCATACTTCAGTGTCAAGTGTCCAAATGGGGGGTAAATAGTAATAGTCTTTCGCACCCCCCACTATTTGAGAAATGTTATGGAAACATGTAGGGAAATGATAGATAATTTTTATTTAAAATTTTTCTTTGTATCTTATAGAAACATGAGATTATTAGGTTAAATTGCGAAAATAAAATGCAACATACAGTCATTCCCCACATCTCTCCCGGACATCCCATCCACCTCTTGCCTTAAATTGAAACATTGTCATTATTTAGAGGTTTTGCAAAACAATGGCACCTTCCCATCACAATTTTTTCAAACTGTTACCTGGGCAACATCAGGTACAGACCTCTAGTAATAAAATAAGTAGACTCCCAGTTATCCAGGATCTGATTAACCGAGATGCAGATTATTCGGGACAAATAAGAGTCATTGAATTTTTTTTTTAAAATGAAATTGATCCAAAATGTTCATAATCACCAAACATGTGTTTAGAGTCAGTGAAATATCAGCTGCAAGTTGTGTCCGAAAAGTGCTTGCCCAAAACATACAGCTAACATGATCTAAGCACGTCTTCTGTGTGGTACGGATGGTTTAAAAAGAGGCGTAGCATCCGAAAAACTGCCATTCAAGACAAAAAATTAAGCAGCGATAAACTAGCTGCATAAGAATTCATCTCAAAGTTTTAAACAATTATAGAAACTGAAAATCTTATGCCGGTCAAATTTATAATGTTGATTAAACCGGATTGGAAGTTATGAAGATTTTCCTGAATTTGAAGAAAATACAAATGACACTGATATACATTCTCAGACCCAAGTCTAATTGAGACACACTTGTGCACTCTACGTAGTCCAGTTTATTTGTTATTAAAATTCTTCGTGACATTTTTGAAAGTTACCCAGATACAAAACAAGAGTCGCCCATAACCACTATTCATTTGTAGGAATAAAAAAATTCAATTCATTACCAGATAAATTTAAAAAAATAAAGACTTCACGTCATTTAAAAATGAACTTAAAAACTTAAACAAAAAAACTTTTTAAATTCCCTTATAAGTATTTATTTTCAACTATTTTGATTCCTGATATCTTTGTTTACTATTTTTTTTCTTGATATTTTTTGTTTACTTTTCTTTTCTTTATGTTTCTTAATACTTATGTAATAAAAATTATAATATTCATAAAATAATATGATGTGGCTTACCCTTCCATAACCACGAGCGTCAGCTCTTTTATGGAGAATAATACGATCTTATTGTATGAATGATCATTGTATTCATGAAATTTTGTACCATAATCATAATTAATAAATTTTTAAAAATTAAAATTAAATTATGTAAGAAAAATTATATATTAAGTAATTTGCATATTTTTGAAAATCAAGTCATTTAAGTAATGTTACAAGTTTTAGAAATACAGTCGAAACTTTGTAAAAAAAAAAAAAAGTTTGTAACGAAACTCCCTATAGTGAAAAATTCTATAACTTAAAAATGAAGCCGACTTGTTTGGTTCTCCATAAGAACCCATGTATTAATTCACTCTCTATAGCAAAATGGCTCACTCACGCCGAAAAAGGAACATCTATAAAATCCGTTTCTTGGATTTTTCGTGCCGCCGGATTACTTACTAGAGACAAGCGATGTTGACAGGAAAATAATCCATGGCTTGCTGGAGAAGGTTTGGTTTTAACCACAATTTACTCTCCTAATGCTATCTTGAATGCAGATAGTCCGGATTTTTTTTTTTTAAAAAGGATACAAAACAAGAGTCAAGACAAATTTAAAAACGAATAGTGTATGGATGGCAAACACTTGAAAGAGCACACTACGGACATCAACAGGAATCAAACAGATAAAGAGAACTAAAAGCTATCGGAGTGTCAAAAAATCCATGCAGTTTCAAGAAATTCCCGGTCACCTACAAGGTCAAAAAGTCCGCAAGGATGATTGTTTTGCCACTGACGGACCAAAGTGTTATTAAAAACTTGGTAAAAACGCAAAGGTTCTTCTGGGCAGAGCCTGGGAAGAGGTGAAAACACCAACTGTCCACCATTATTTTGCCACATAGGAATATGATTTAACTGCTCCACAAAACTAGACTGTGAATCGCCACACGCTCTGCCTCTAAATGAGTGGAATCTGGCAATTCAAATCATCAGTCGCCTTTACCCCCGAAGAGCTGGAGGAATTTTTTGCAGTAGATGAGGGTCTGGCCACAGCAGATGAGATGAAAGATGAGGAAATCTTGAAAATTATTGAGGGAGAACAGGATTGAGAAGTCAAGGAGAAAAAACAGAGGAACACGATCCCCCAGCACCAACCAAGCTTTAAATGTGGCCAAATTATTATTTTTTGATTCACGAAGATGACCCTAGGTCAATTGAAAATTTCAAAATTAAAAGATTAGATATGCAGTATTTTGGAATATCAGAAGAGTGTAAACGAAGTTGACTAACTTGTTAAAGTTTTAATTTATATAAGTCTAATTAGCTATAACTAGTGTAATACAATATTGTTAATAGAAAAATAAATTATTTATGATACAAGTTAATTTTGTCTCTCACTCTTTATAACGAAAACTCCCTATAATGAAATAAATTGCTCGGTCCCTTGGATTTCGTTATAGAGAGTGATGGCTGTATTACCAAATCAAAGAAATAGATATATTCCTTAATAAGATTAGAGCAATTCCTCGACAAGAAGAAAAATCAATACAGTGTGCCCGTATTTTACTCAAATCTTATGTGACACTATCGCGATAAATGATTTTAGTTGAGATTTTTCTTTTTACTACCAAGCCCATATCAAAAGATTGACTGTAAATGATCGAGTACATGCTTATCTAAAATATTTACACTAATGTTTAGTTTTTGTAGTTCATTTGTCAAATAACTTAATTACCCTTTCAAATACCATTATATAAGCCAACCGACGAGATGGCGCTGATAAAGCAAAGACTGCGAATTACCAATACATGATTCAGTTGTAACCTTATAACATCGGTTGTTTTAAATGTTCTCAATCCTTTCGGTTCCGAACTAGACTGTCCAATCTCGTTTGCGAACTAGATTGAACGAGAAACTGTATCTCTTATTCAGTATATCCGACCTGTGCATTAAGACCCGTTCATTCGCAAACTACTCACCTCTGGTCTCAATATCACTTTTAAGTGATATTTTTTAATGTAGACTGTAGCAATATTAATCCAACACAATTCACAATATGGTTTTATATTGTGAATATTTTTGTTTCTCGAGTTTTGTTATCATTTTATATTGAAAATTATAAATGACAAATTTATTTTTATTGTGAATCAGCAAAACTAACTAACTAATAAAATAATAAAATACTAATAAAAATAAAAATACATAAAATGATATTCATCATATGTGTGCTTATAGTTACAAGTGGAATCCGTGAGTGTATCCTGCCCTGTAACACCCAAGTTAATGGCAGAAGAATTTTTGGTAGAAGAGATTGTTGAAGAAGGAAAGTGTTGCAAGAAAATTGTTCCCGTTGCATGTAAAGTCAATGGAGAAATATACAGGGTAAGTTCTTATGTATATATATATATATATATATATGTAGTTATAATTCTTATACATTTATATGTAGTTAAACAAGTTTATTATAACAACTAAAAGATATGTCTACTAACATTTTGATATTTTAATTTTTAGGAAGGATCATCTTGGCGTTCTCCAGATGGCGACCCCTGTAAGAATGTGACCTGTACTAGGGACCAGAATAATGAGCTAGTGAGGACAGAGAGCGCAGAGACCTGTCACACAGATTGCTCTCCTGGGTGGGAGTACCAAGCTCCCCAGGACCCTCACACCTGCTGCGGGCAGTGTGTACAGACTGAGTGTGTTGTGGAGGAAGTCCTTTACAAAGCTGGTGAGTCTTATTTTAACGGGTTCGCAGAGGTGAAACACTTCATGCTTTTGTTAATCTCCAAAGTCACTGAACAGAAATTCAACTGGAGCGGTCACACTAATTTTGCACTAGTCATTCGTCTTCGGATCACTTTATACTCATCTTCTAAAATATTTACAAGTCTGTGAACACTTTATTACACTCTCTCTCACCACATTGATCACTATCGAAAACTATTGAACGCTCGGTGGGTAATCTCGTAATTTATTCCATTGGTGGAAATAACATGCACCGAATCGCTGCTCTCTAAAATGTGTGTGTGGCAGTTATATTGCGCTTTATATAAAGAAAGTCATTCTGCAAATGTTCGGGTATGATGTTGTGTATTCTGAACCATTTCAGTAATGTCTAATTATTGTAAAACACACCAGACCTCCGTGCAGCCGTGTAATCACTTGATTGTATGTGGTTCTTCTTGATTTAGGATCCTGTGACACTGTATGTATATATATATAGAGAAAAAACCTTAAGAATAATATAAAATATGGTAATCTTAAAACAATTGTCAATGATCGGATCTATGCTCCCATTATATATATAACATTGTACACTTGGTAAATTGATGTGTTGATAATATTATTTTAAAAGTTGGGAGAAATTAGTTTGTTTCATACAAATCTACTACTAATTTCTTCATTGAAAGTGTCCAAATTTTAATTTTAATTATAGCCAATATTTCCGCAATAATGATAACGCAAGAATTAAGTACGTACATAAATAAGTATGTCTCATCTATTTTTGAGTAGTGGGTTAACAATCACCATTATAACACTTTTGTCATCTTGATAATAGTGGATATGTGGGGTATAAAAGCAAAGGCAGCAATGTCCAAAAAATTAAAAAAATGTTTCTGTCCCTTCCAAAACCATGTTTCCTATAAATTTACAGGCCATGTTTCCTATAAAATCTCGAATTCAGTACATTATAAATTTGTAATACTCGATGACTGCATTCAATTTTTCTTTTTATATTGCTAGCTGCTGCCATTGCTTTTATACCCCACATATGTATGACACACACATATAACAATGTGTGAAGATACAAATTAATGTTATCTAGAATATCAACTATTACTATTTTACATTAACTTCTAATACGTGATTTTCAGACCAAGTTTGGTATTCCCCTGACAATTGTACTCAGTTCAGTTGCAATAAACAGGGAGATCAATTAGTGGTATCGGCGCAACAAGATTCCTGCCCAAACATTGAAGGATGTAATCCCAAAGATATTTACCTCAAAGGATGCTGTAAGCACTGCAACATTACTTCCCTGCCACAAAGTGAGTTTTATCTTCAACTGACAATTATTATATTACGTACTGCTAATGTTATGCATATAACCAAATGATATTCTGTTTCAGAATCTTGTGTTACGGAGAATTTGCCAGCCAAGGACACGATTGGCATGATACGTCAAACAAATCACTTTCACGGATTATGTGTTAATAAAAAACCTCTCCTAGGCTTCAAGGAGTGTAAAGGAGCTTGCAACTCAGGAACCACTTACAATGATGGTAATTATGTAATTCATACATCACTCACATTTATCTTTTAGCATATTTTTTTACGAAATTGTGGATTTTTATTGTTCATATAAATGAAAAATCAGATATAATATTTATTAGGCTAGATTTTTTTAATAATAACTTAGATAAAACCGTTACACTGCTATATTACTGAAAAAACTGCACATTATTTGTGTGCACATTATTAGGACAATATAGACATTATTGACATTATTAGAAAGACGGCAAGCATTAAATTCACTAATAAAATTTAAACTGAGGCGTAATATTCAACATCTTTTTTTAAGTAATATTTTGTGTATATGATAGTAATATGACATTAAAGACAATAAATACATAATGTTTTAAAAATAATAACTTTTTTTTATTTACACATCTCATCATTTGTATCACATTTGATTTGTATTGCATAAAATACATACCTACATAGAGAAAAGTGTAAATTAAATTTCGTTTTTTGTTAGGGGGGGGAGCGCTGGATAATTTTCCTGTGGTAAAGGGGACGATTCTTTCAATACGGTTAAGAAACACTGATTTAGAATATATTATATATACATATATAATATATTCTAAATCAGTGTTTATTGACCGTATTGAAAGAATCGCTGATGATGATGAGAAATATAAATTTAAAAAAGTTATTATTTTTAAAAACATTATGTATTTATTGCCTATTATGTTATATTACTATCACATACACAAAATATTACTTAAAAAAGATGTTGAGTATTATGCCTCAGTTTAAATTTTTTCACGTAAAAGTGTAGTTTATTTAAAGAAATTAAGAAAATCAAAGCGCCTAAAGAAAGTGTAAAAGTATATCAGTGAGCTGAGCTTATTTTTCTATATTGACACAATGCCCACTCGAACTGCACTCTGCAGAGCCCCCTAAATGCTAAAAATTAAAAACGCCCCACCAGACTTACAAAACGCCCACAAAGGGGTGCTACCGCCCCGGTTAAGAATCACTATTCCAAATGATCGAAAATTTACGAAAATATCTGTCAGTCATTTTTTCAAATTCAATGCCATATCCGCTGTGATTCGGTTTGGCAACGCGGAGTAATGCTCGCAACTAACGTAAAAGCCGAGCACGGCTGAAAGAAAGCTAAGAAGACTCGCTATACTCTGTCAATATATGATTACTATTAATATAACTGTCTTTAGATAACTTTTTAGCTAGTTTAAAGTTTTCTAAAACATTAGTCATTCATAAACAAAAAATTTTACTGCCATAAAGACGCGGGTATACACTTTTTGACTTGGTCGACTTGGGAGCCTACATGCCTATTATGTCGTGAGGAGATTGTGAACTTCGTTTAGCTTGTAATCGCATATTGTACTATACTTATATTGTATAATGTATTAATGTCTTATTGTAAAATGTAACTGTACTAATTAGAGATGAAACGGATATCCGGTAACTATCCGGTATCCGGCCTATTTTTACTATCCGGCCGGATACCGGATAGTACCTTACTCTCCGGCCGGATACCAGCTAGTACCTCAATTGCGAAAATTTCACAAAATTATCGCCAGTAAATTGATAAATGAAGATACTTGCAGGCAAATAAAAACTTGTGTATTATTCATTTAAATTATATACAAGTTTTTATTTGAAAAATAAAAAAATTGTGTATTATTTATTTAATCAACAAATTGGTTAGTATTCGTAATTAACCAATGGCAAATTAAGATAGATGGACACTAGTTTTCTGCATTTTTAGGGGATAAGTGATTGCTCTTGTTTTTGTAAACATGATCGGCTTCAGAAAATAGTCTTTCGCTCGTATATGCGCTGATACAAGGAGCTGAAAACTAAATTCTGGCAAACTTTTTCAAATTTGGATACTGTTTTGAATTAGCTGACCACCAAATATAATGGTCGCGACTACGATCGATTCGAACTCTCTTTAAATAATAGTCAATCTCGCTTGCAACTACATTATTTTCTTGATCCGGACACTGACTATTATTCTCATTTACTACTTCGTCAATCAATCCCGAAATGTATCGTGAGCAGTTGATCCGTTGAACAGTTGATCAGTGACAGTTTCGGCACTTCTGTTTCTCTTAGCAGGCGTAGGAGATGGCGATAAACTTCCACTGTTGGAAGATTCATCGCAAGACATTTTCATAAACTCCAACAAGATTTCTGTCGGGCTCTTTCTGATGATATCTGGTTTTCAAGTTAATAAAATCATGAAGTCATATTATTTTTCTTCTGATAGAAAGCACTAAGTCATATCATACTTTCTGCTAGAAGGATTTTTGCTACTAGATAGTTCAGTAGATCATTATTCAAACTAAGCAGTCAACAAAATTTAATACTGATCTTCGAAACGCTATTCTAAGTATGAAATTTTAATTAGAATGGCTATCTCGCTGAACAAAACTTATCTTAAAATTGTACTCGTATAGTAAGATAACGAAAAATTTATTACTTTATTAATATTGAACATTTCTTAATTATTTTAGTACAGATTTAACATCATAATGTCTGCTTTCCACTCGTAAGAAAACATTTTTTGCATACACAATTGATCATTTCTAAAACAATAAAAATGAATTTTTCGGCTGCGGCCTGTCGAATAATGCTTATATTTTCTTAATAATTGTAAATAATGTTCAGTTAATTAATTTTATATAACAACAAAAATTGTATCTAAGTTATCGTTCTAAAAAATTATAGTCTAGCATATACATTCTGATATAAATGAATAATAAAAACCAACAATTGCGAAAAAACACCGTAAAATGCATTTGCAGTGAATTTCCAGCCTTAGTGCCTTCTGTCCAGTATATTATACAGTGAAACTCACTTTTAATAAATTTTCCCGCTAAATAAGTTTAAATTCTGTAGTCCCAAAAAAGTCCTATGCAAATCCCATATTTTTTTAGGCTTAATACGTTTCCCGCTTATGTTCGTTTCTCGCCAAAGTCGTGAAAATATTTATAGCCGAACTCAATTTGTTCATACAAATAAATCTTCATAATACGTTTTTCGGAAGAACAAATTTTGTTCAATATTCCTAAAAATGAAAAATGCGCAATAAAAATTAAGTGGGTTTGGCGGCGTCACAAAAGTTCTAGCCGCTGAAAAAACCCTGTAGTATTTGAATAGGCTAATAAAATAATATTTAATAAATAAATTTATCCGGCGATTATTTATGATAATTTTTTCAAAATCAATCAACGTCGGCGCAAAATAAATTCGCCTAAACGAAACTGTTTTCATTTTAGCTGTATTTCTTTGAGGAAACAATTAAGTAATATCTCCTATTGTTTTCTAAGGCCGGCGTCACACTAGGTGTATCTTCCGTCGCGTCTTTGGATCGCGCCAGCGGAACGCTTGTTTCGGCGTCCGTTCAGTTCCCCGCCCACGAACTTACGTCAACATAAAATCGGTGACGTCACGTCTCTTGTTTTTGATTGCAACGCGCCACATTTGACAGATTGTCCGCACGTGTATTTGTTCTCCGCGCGGTCCGCTGCGGATTATAGTAGGTATATAGCGGCTAAATTCGGTTGCGGATTTGACGCAACATCAAAGGCGCGATGGAAGAAACGCGTAGTGTGGCGCCGACCTTAATGAGTTACAAAAAATGGACTAATTTAATTTAGCAATAAAAAATACCACAAATTTACTTCGCGCCCGGGATTAAGGTAGTCTGAAATCAAACGTAATTAAAATAAAGAAAATCGTAATTAATCACAAATAAAAGGACGTTGCTCAAGGCGGTATGTTGAATGTACACCTAAATTATGTAGAAATCATCAAAAGGGATAAATTTTTAAAATGAAGTCAAATAGAATACTATTTACAAATGGTTATTTTTTACAAATGTGCAACCTTTACCAGGGAAAGTAGATACAGGTAGCTTTTTGTATTTTTTTTCGTATTCGTGAGGTTTTTGATTTGTATTTACACCGATTTATATTTAAATTTTTTGACAGTGCCAATTTTTTTTATAGTTTTGGTGGTTTTTATTGTTTTCTTACCCTCAGGTACTATGTATTTACATAGGTAATATTTTACAAATGTATATATTTACCTACTTCATTTTTTTAAATAAAATGTCCTTAAATTGTCATATTATATAAACGAAAATTTAATTCAAACACAAAATTAGAAAGTGTAAATAATTTATGAAAATATTGAAATCACTGTTAATATGTTTTCACTCCTAATAAGTTTTTATTTGCTGGTCCCTTGAAAAACGTATTAAGAGAGTTTCACCCTCGATATGTAGGTAGATGATATAAATGTATTTTTCATCAAAACCCGGTAGCCTAGTTTGTCATATTTTTTCACCAAATAATTAAATAAATTCAAAACGAAAGATAAACGGGCCTAGCGTATATGAGGGGTATAAAAGCAAAGGCTACAATATCCCATTAAGATAAATACAAAACAACTTGACAGTTGTGACCTACTCAAGGATTCTATGAAATATGCATTTGATTGTAATAAGTTTAAAAAAATTGCCTCTAATATTTGTGTATAAATAAATATTTTAAATGTGGATATTGCTGTGTTGCTACCAAATAGTTCACATTACTGCTTTTGCTAATTATATAATTTTTGCTATGATGTTTCATTCTAAAACGACATCAAATCTCACTTTAATATGAAGCGGCTTTTTTGTCACGTGATAAATCCTTAGGGGTTGATTAGTTGAAGTGGATATAGCTATCTTTGTTTTGAATAGTGATTTGGAAATATGATTTTGAAAGGGATAGATCAATATTTCTATAAAATCTCGAATTCAGTAAATTCCACAGAGACATTTAAAAAATATTTTGGAAATTGCTGCCTTTGCTTTTATACACCTCATATGTAACAGAAAATATGGATAATGGATGACGAACCTACTTTTTTTCCCTTGCCACCACGAGAAATTTGCATTCGACACAATAAATAAACAGCATATTTGTTATTATCACTACTGATATCAAAATATTGCCAAATAGGCGATCTGTTTCACTGTTGAAATTATTTTATTATCTTCTAATATACAAGTTAAAATTATAATAAGTGAGCACAGCAAATAGCAACCGGATGTCTGGCTATCCGGCCTAGAGGCTCGCCGGATATCCGGTATCCGGCCAAACCACTATCCGTTTCATCTCTAGTACTAATGTCCTAAATGATTATCCATTAGGGTCATTCTGACCTGTCGATTATTATTATTAAATTAAATTTAATTAAAAATAAAATAAAAATAAGCACATTGTTCAAATTTTCGTAAATAATCTGTGCGTCAAATTCAAATGCTATTTATGAAACAAGAAATAATGCCGCTTTGTTATTCAAAAATCATTTTAGGTATTTTTATCTTATATACACAGATGATTACCAAGTAGCAATTTTCAAAAATTTGTCAAAAACTCGCAGCGTTGCCAGATTTACTTTTTGGAATGTAATACTGAAGTCAAATGACATTCATATATTATTGTTTGTAAATAAATAATTAAGTAAATCCGATAATAAGTGATCTTATACGACATCTAAAATGAAAATATTAATTTACATGCACACATTTTATTTTCATGAAAAAAAAGTACTTTTTATGATGACCTCCCCCCGAGTACTAGGCGTATAACCTTAAGATTTTAAAATTATTACTACAAATAATAAATTCTAATTTCAAACCAGAAAAGTTAAGGAGTGTTCTTAATATAGTAAAATGTCCATTGACTTTTTTAGAAAAATCAACTCACGAAAGTGACTGCAAGTGTTGCCAGGTAGCTAAATATGAGGGTTTCATAGTGGAAATGACTTGCGAGGATGGTTATTTGCTGAAGAGGCAGGTGGCCATCCCCTCAGCCTGTGAATGCCTCGCTTGCATCGGGGAATCCGTGACCAAGAGCACCAAGTCTGGGAGGAAGATTGCAGGAGTGAAGAGTGGAAGATCATCCTTCTCGTCTGAGAGAAATTCCGATCTTGATGATGTAGAAATATTGTAAAAATACAAGAGTTGTAAACGATTTTGCTAGAAATTAATATATTGTATTAATAAAAAAATTTAAATTTCCGAATCATTATGTCAGCATTCATTTTGTAAATATATATTTTGATAATTATTGATAAAAGGTAAAATAGGATAATATAATTAATATTATATTTTAGCTGTGCCATGCATTATTTGATAATTTTGAATTACCTACTATATTTTTTGTTCGCTCTTTCTTAGTTTAATATAAAAATGCATTTAATAAAAAATAGAAAAGTTTTAATGTTTTTATTTATATAACCCAACATATTACAATATAAATTAAAACAAATTCTTCTGCTAAAAAAATATCCTGTCTTTGCTAATTCAAAATATATCATTGTATCATATAATTAATCAATGTGCCAGGAAAACATGAAAATCATTATAATAAAGTGCTTCGCTCAAAACAACTCACATATTCAAAATAGCATTACCATCATTTTGAAAAATAATTCAAAAGTTTAATGAAAGTGATTCAAATTAATTAACTGATTACAATGGATATTAAATATACACAAATTAATACTTCATTAACTTATTTTTATGCACCCTTTTCACTCCAGACCATATTTGGTATGACACACAAATGACTCCAGCGCATTTTATGCAAATTCAAGCAAAAATATTAGATTGTATCTATAATATTTTAAAAAAATTGTAAAGGTAGCAAATTCTGCATTCGTAATACCCACCCATTCATCCTCTTGCAGATCATCAGTAACCGAAACACTCCAACTACTATTTGATGACTCAAAGACACACACTTTTCGTTTTTATGCACAATGATATCTGATTTGTCACAGAACTTCGATTGTCACATGTTTATGACAAATATCCATAGTTTTTATCACTAAATAAATTGTTTGGCATATATTAGGCCGAGTCGAAAGTTTTTTTTTTAATTGTGCGATTCTAATAGCAACAGAATGGTCAAAATTATATGTGTAAAATACCATATTGTGTGATTCTAATAACAACAGAATGGTCATGGTTATATGTGAAAAATACCTTTCAAATTGAGAATCATCTTTTGTCTCCAGATTGTCTTCAAAGTTTCGAAAAAATATTTTTTCATCCTATTTTTTGGCTGGTATGTAACTGCAAGTATGAGTTATTATCCTATTTTTATGTTTTTGTATGAAATATATTCTTTTGCAATGAATAATAACAATATAACAATTATACACCTCTGTTTTGACAGTAAATGAGTTGAAGTTAGGAGGGCGGGAGCATTGAAGTACGCTCGCGCACAATTTCACATGCATTACAATTGCTCGGACTATTTAAAAGAAAACTCGCATTTGCGCGTGTTGGCAATATAATCGAACTCGGAAATCATTCATATTGTAATGAGCTGTTCGTTGACATTTGACAGTTCCATAGAAAAGTGTCACATGCGCAGAACGGCAGGCCGGTGGTTGAAATAAGAACTAACATGATTAATAAATAGCGAAGAAATGGAAGGGTTCTTACCCGAGTAGAAAAACAAAAGAGAGCTGTTCTTGTGTGTTTGAATAAAAAATAGCAGTAGTTGCATTGTGAGCGATTGCAAAATGTCAGAGATAATGTACATACGATAATAAAAGATTTATTTTATGAGTTGTGCCATTTCATTTTTCGAGCGAGCCACGCCACGTAACAACTGGCGTCAGAAGCGGGATTCGGGAGATTTTTAAGAAATCAACGTGAAGATCGTGGCACAGGAAGAAATGGCAACCATGGAGGAATTTTCGGATGCGGAATGCGATATGATAATGAAGATGCTGGAAGAACTGGAGCGGAAACGCCAAGAAGACAAGGAAGAACAGGAGCGGAAACGCCAAGAAGACAAGGAAGAACAGGAGCAAAAATTGGGAATGTTGTTGGACGTCAAATTAGGAAGCATCAAGGAGCTTAGGGAAAGTGTTGACAAGCAACAAAAAGAATTGCAGATCACTAAACTGGATGTCAATAATCTTCAAGAAGATATCAAGGATCTTCGACAAGACGTAAAACGTGACGCTGAAAAGACACAACATGAAATCGAGAAACTTCGGGATGAAATAAGAAATTGCCAGAAGGTTCAAGTAGAGAATGCTACGGGGTCGACAGGGAAAAAGCCTTCTACATTCGACGAACGATGTTTACAGGATAGCAACCACAGGCAGTACGAAACGGCGGCGCCCTCAAACATTAGGAATGACCAAGGAAATGGGACAACACCTGCAGAAATGACCTTCGTCGATAGTGAGAGGCCGATGGAAAATGTGGCCGAGGACCAGGTGGCGATGGAAAATGCAGCCGAGGACCAGGTGGCGGTGGAAAATGCGGCCGAGGACCAGGTGACGACGGAAAATGCGGCTGAGGACCAGGTGACGATGGAAAATGTGGCCGAGGACCAGTGACGAAAAATGTGAGGTGACGATGGAAAATGTGGCCGAGGACCAGTTTGCGATGGACCTCAGCAATACTGTGTTCGACGCCGAGCAGCGCGAGTTCACCGATCTCAAGATACAGGAGGACATGGAGCCCTTGCCCTTCTGCGTAGTCACCGTGGAGGACAAGCCCATGGTGCAAGTAGGGTACAAAGGGGAGAACAAGAAAATCTCTCCCGATGAAATTAGTCCTATGGTGTTGGACGAGATCGAACAGACGACCGAAGCATACGTGGACCAGAGTGTGAAGGAAGCAGTTCTGGCTATGACAGATTACTTCAGTGACTCTCAGCGACAAGCTATCAGGAATGTGGTCAGGACAGTCAAGCTCAACGTGCTGCAGATCATCAATGAGCTCACTGTGGCGGCGCGGGCTTACGAGTTCAACACAAATTCAAAGGGCAAGCGTAGCGTGCTCGTCTTTGACCCAGGTGGATGGAACTTCCAAGTATCGATCTGGAGTGCTAATCATTTTTGCTGAGGATTTAAAAAAAAAAGAAATGTTCGAGGAAGCAGAGAGGTTCCGTGCAACGAAGAAGCGAATTGAGGCACGCGATAAGCTGAAAATAAAATGAATCAATGACGATTGAGGTAGATGTGAGAACACGCGCTCGTGTATTGGAGTGTGGCAGCATGTGAATTTGGAGATCTCATGGGGACAACAATGATCCTGTTCGGGACGAACAGTATTGAGAGAGGGAGGCTGTGTAACGAGCTGTTCGTTGACATTTGACAGTTCCATAGAAAAGTGTCACATGCGCAGAACGGCAGGCCGGTGGTTGAAATAAGAACTAACATGATTAATAAATAGCGAAGAAATGGAAGGGTTCTTACCCGAGTAGAAAAACAAAAGAGAGCTGTTCTTGTGTGTTTGAATAAAAAATAGCAGTAGTTGCATTGTGAGCGATTGTAAAATGTCAGAGATAATGTACATGCGATAATAAAAGATTTATTTTACGAGTTGTGCCATTTCATTTTTCGAGCGAGCCACGCCACGTAACAATATGTACTGTGCTTGGTGATATTGAAGATAATGTGTTGCCAACCTACGAAGAAATAATAAGTTTTACGAGACAAGACATGGCTTAGCACACATGAAAAAACATCCATCAAATTAATTAATCAATTAGAAAGACATACAGAAAAATCTAATCCACAAAAACTATTTGGCTACTACCGGTATTCGAACCATGGATCTCCTCCTTTCCGGGGCAGGCGCGTTATCCAATTACGCTATAGAAACCTTGTATAATTCCGTGAATATAATGACCCTATATGTAAGTCTCATTTATTAATTGAGCCCTTGCCCGGAATAATGTTGTATCCAACACAAATGTCAATTTTGAGTTATTGATGGAGTTATGTTAGGTATGTTATTATGCAGCGTTTAAGGTAAATAATATGTCAAGAAAAAAATATTTAGGCCTTTGGCTGCATTTCAAAGTTATTGGTTTGTGGAATAACGTTGTATAGTGTTTCTCAAAATGGCGTCGCCGAGCGTCAATATCGTGGAGCGTGGTTTAATTCACATGAATAAAGGGAGAAAACGAACATCTAATGTTTTAAATTGGAAAGACATCAAGGCCAATAAGTTGAAGGATGCAGGAAAGGAGTTTTTATCCAGAAAAAATATTACCAAACCTGCAATTGACCCGCCAGAACATGTTTGTGGAATAACGTTGTATACGATTTGGCAGTTCTGATTGATATTGTGATTTCATATGTGACAATATTATTTTGTCGAACGTTAACCGATTTTACTCAATTGATTTATCCATATTGATATTTGAAATGCTTTTTGGTAATAATGCTGGCTTTATAGTGCTCTTTATATCGTAACTTAATATAACACCGATACAAAAAGTTTATTTAATTCCTCATTCTTTTTCGCAGGGTCGAGTTTGTGCCAAAAATGTTTAAATCCGGGATGTTTTCTCCATTTTAATATCAAGATAAATATTTAATCACAATGAATTACTGAATTACTGAATTACAATGAAAAAAGTAATCATCTCGTCTTGTGTATTAAGAAATTGAATGTCCGACGCCATATTCAGCAAAAAGACAGAGATATGTAATAGTATGTACAAGAGACTTATCGTTCCGTAAAAGCTCTTTACCTACTAATGATCTCATCACAATCAGAGCTCAAACCTTCCACAAAGAATAAGAATCATGGACCTCCTATAGCTTTCTACCAACTATTTCTGGAAGGAGGGCAAGATTGGCTACCGTTTGGAAAAAAATCATGCAGTTAGGGAGCCTGGAACTAACTTCAATGTATTCCAATCTACTGCCAATAAGACTGTTAAGCTCAAGGACCTCGATGACATTTGTGAATTCATGTTAGATGAGCACATGCTGCTTTTAAAAGGCATTATCAAGTAAAGCAGAATAAAAAAATCCATTTTGCGGAATAACGTTGTTTGTGAAAATTTCATATACAACGTTTTTCCACTGATTCAGCATGTTTTTTTACAATAGATTCAAATTTAATTGACTTTTCCCCCTATTTTATATTGAGATTAGTTAAGAATTATATGTTTGTTATATTTAAAATATAAAATGTAATAAATTGTAACTGGTTTCGTTTTTTCAATTTTTCTCGGAATGAGAGTATTGTTGGATACAACGTTATTCCGGGCAAGGGCTCAATTGATTAACATTTATTTTCCATTTTTAGAGCAATCAACTTTTTCTGATACGGGAGTTACAAATTACCTTGCCATACTACCGCTAGATGGACGCCAGAATTAACCCTTTAAATCATTTTTATTTTTGGACACATTTGATACAACATCATGTATTATATTCAATAACACATCCTTATTTTGAAATTGCATTTTTTTCAGAACAAAGTTCTGTAAAATTTAAAACCAAATTGATTAATCAATTAGAAAGACATACAGAAAAATCTAATCCACGAAAAAAGGAAAGGAGGAGATCCGTGGTTCGAATCCCGGTAGCAGCCTAATAGCCTAACCTAACATTTTTATTCACAGGACTACAGTATCAAAATTATATGCTTATATTAAAGCACCAAAAAATAACAAAAATAAACATATTAAGGCACCAAAAAATAAAAAGAATAAAAATTAAAAATACGTACAGTCTATATTAATATAGACGACTTATGTGTGAGTGCTCATCCGGGAATTCAATGTACAAACACGTTGATTGTGTTAGTTCGCACCATGCGCCAATAACGTCCGCCAAACAGACCAATATAGTTTTCAGTGCTTCTCTGGACGTCGAAATGAGAGCATGTCACTTTATACTATAAAAGTGTAGTGTTTTGCATATTTTTTAATGATTAAATTTAAAAAAAATTATTATATTGTATGGAACGAAAACACTAATATAATAACATTTTTGCAAAAGGTTTGCAAAAATGTTATTATATTACGTGAATATATCAACCTTATCTGTAGGTCTCACAGAAATATACAAGACCGCTATAGCGTAATTGGATAACGCCCCTGCCCCAGAAAGGAGATCGGTGGTTCGAATCCCGAATATTTTTTTGTGAATTTGATTTTTCTGTATGTATTTCTAATAGATTAATTAATTTGGTTTTACAATAAGAATGTGTTCTTGAATATAAGATTCAACCATATCGACATGAAGGCTATCTGGACATCCTGAAAACCTGATTACTTTCTTTGCACATAACTCGAGGAAAAATTTTATGCTAATAAGCCTCAAACACTTCAGGAGCTGAAGAACAACATTTGTGCAAAAATCAGGGCACTGGAACCTGAAACGTCGAGAACTGTGACGGAAAACACTTTAAAGGAGCAAGTTTGCATGAGCAAAAAATGGACATCATTTGCCAGACATATATAAATTTTAAAAGTAAAATAAAAGTTATAAAATATTATAACCTTTTTATTTTTCTTTTTTTCTTTACGACCTCTAGACATGATCATGACACCAAAACTCTTCGTGACATTTGGCCCACCTGTATATAATGTTTTACATATACAAAATAGATGACAAAAATTTATAAAAATGATTAAATCAAAATGATGTATCAATCACTCATACAGCGAATTAGTGATGGTATTTTAACCGGTGACAAACTAACCGTTATTTGAGAATTGTATCAATCGATGATTGGTAACTAGTGATGCAACGAATACTACTTCCCCGAATACGAGTATCAAGCCTACTATTCGGCGAATACGAATAATTTAACAAGGTAATAAATGTTACACCACTGTTCTTTTTTTACTAAGAGATTTAATAATTAAAATTTACCACTGGCAAATTTTTGTTCAAAAAGCACAACATTTATTTTATCCATTTGTATGTACATTCCCAGCGTTCAAAAATAAATATCACTTTTTTCACGCTTACGAGAGGTCATGTTATTAGATTTAATTTGAAATTATTTTATAAGAGTTAACATTAATAAAATGGAATGAACAATACATATTACAAAACAAAAACTACATGAAATGAGCACCTAACCTTATTAATAACCCAACAAAAATAGATGAAAGAACTCATGTTATGCTGTGAAACAAGTAACAATTGACAATTGAGAACTAAACAAATCCATTCATTCAATGTTAGGGGAACCGCCGATAATAGAGTGTGTATGTGTGTCCAGATACTCATTGCACAGCCAAACCGTAATTAGCGTTGCGTTTAGTTATAAATAGTTTTTTTTTAATATTCTTGATGATATTCGGCGAATACGAATATTTGTATTTGTTGCATCACTATATTTTTTATCTTAGTATAATCAGTGGCACAGTTAGATACAAATCCCACCATAACTGTAGTGAAAATAACGAGTTAATATAACGGTTTGACCATCACTCAAGTGAGTATATCAGATTATAGAAATATTAGGAAATGATAAATTAAAAATAATGAACATGTGTATTTCGGTATAAATACACACTCCCTTAGACAAATGCATAACAGTGAATGAAATGGAAATGATATATTGAATTTAAATTAAGTCACGAATACCACATTGGTGTATTAAGTTATCTATAAACAATTTTATAATAAATATTTTAATTTTCTGATTTGAGTTTTCTGGGATATTCTGCAACCTGTCTGACTGACATTTTGGATCCCACTGCCTAGTCCAATCATCAAAGCTGATGTTTGTTATGAGTGATGATGTTGTGGTGCATTTGTTGCACGTGATGATCACAAGCATTGGTTTGCAACATTTTGTCAAAAATGGCAGAATAGCCCAGAAAACTCAAACCAGAAGATTCTGAACAGCCATGAAAACCCAAGAACAAATATTTTAATCATCAACTTCTCCATTGTCTTCGTAATTTTCTGCTTCAGTCGGAGAAGGAAGATCAGGATAATCAGTTGGTGATTTTTGGCCTACTGCTTCTTCAGATTTCTGTTTTTTTACAAGTTCCACCAAATATTTATATCGCAGCATGCACTCTTCCTGTAAAGATAAAGGCGCATATTATAAATAATATATTTAAGGATACCTGGATTTCTGTCTATTGGTCTATAGATCTATAGGTTATCTATAGGTCCATAGACATCTAACGCCAGGTGGAAGAAAGGTTCTAAAGACACAGTAATGGGCTTGCTAGATGCATTGTTTCACGACGAAGTGAAGGAGGTGGTCTAAGAATATGGTTCGGGGGAGCCCTCTATCTGTGCAACGCCGGCTATATCAACTAAATGTGCATAAATATTTAAAAATTCCTCCTTCATTACATCAAACCAAAATATTTTTTAAAACCCGTTATTCTTAAAAAAAAATGAGATACTGCGTTGAGCATACATTAATCTATTGAATAATTTAGGCCTGGTTGCACCACCGATGGTAAAGAATATTTTACTCGCTGAAGTACATACATGAGTAACTTTTTTTTATTCTCCAAGATCGGTGGGTAAAGGTAAAAACGGTGGTAAAAAAAATGGCCGTCCTTTCACAGCTGATTTGAAAATGTGACATATGTCCATATAGGTACTTGTCATTTGAATTTTGTCGCTGTCATTGTCGTATTGAATTTATAAACATTACAATGAGTCATGATTTATCGTCAGCGAATTGATCATTTTCCTCTGAAAATGATCAATCTCACTAGATGACGTCGAATTTTTTGCCAGGTTTCGAATGTCGAAAAAGTCGTAGATATTTTTTAAGGTAAGAATCTTTTCTTTATACTTACTACTATATTAAAATAATACATTTTGAAGAAAAAAGCATATTATTAAGTAATTTTATATTTATTAATTACAGATTAGCTAATGAAATGATGTATATGTGTATAAGACTAAAACCACATTTTAAAGGTAAAAAGAAGTGTTTTTTAATCAATTATTTATGTAATTAGAAGTATTATGCCAAATAATTTATATTTCAATAATTTATTATTTTCAGATTAATATGGCAAGTATTCCCCATTACAATGTAACAAAGATTCATATCATTATAATTATAATAAAACAATATTATTTGTGTAAAACTCTTTATTTTATTGAAGAAAGATAGAGAAGCAAGAGAAAACACAATAGATGCAGTCAGTAGGTTTATAAAAACAAAGTCAAGTACATATGAAAATAGAAATAAAATAAAAAAGTGATCAGTATTTCTCTTTGGCCAGAGAATGGTGCAATCCAAAGAAGGAATATGTTGTTGGACATCTCCATCAAAAAATGATAAGTGAATGGTACCCACCGCTTACCCAGGACCGTTCTAAAAAGGCTTCCTTATCAGTCCTATTCAATTGTCTCCAGGTTGACATTTTTTTAATACTACTTTGCAAGACCGTACCGCCCCGCAGCGGTCATATAAACCGCTGTGGAACCGCACGGTCGCAGAAACAAACCATTCATCATAAGTAAAACAAAACCAACCAAAACAGAGTTAAATACAATGTTAAAAGAATAAGATAATTACAGAAAAGTCCCACGATGGCGGCAGATAAAAATGACAAAGAATATTTATTCTGTAAATAATACAAAATTATTTAATAAAAATGTGATCAGTATATGAGTAGCGTATACAGATTTATAGCCAGAAAATGATAAATGGAGAATGGTCAAAAGAAGGGATCAATTTTTTTGGACATCTCCATCCACAACTGATGCCTTTCTTTTAATTGCTGCTGCAGCAGGGCATGCGACTGTTCGGCATGTAAAATAGACGGGGCATGCTTCTCCTGCAAGTACTCCTGCTTTTCAGCCTCTGCATTTCTTCTTGAAAGAAGTTTGTCAAGCGCATTGTTGAATGGCGCAACTGAGCCTAAAACACACATGAAATTTCTCAAGATCAATGCCGAAATATTGCAAATAATAACAAGAACACATATACCATACATTTTGCTTACCCAGAAAGTTGAGACATGATTGCACGTTTTAAATCTCCGGAAATCCAAAATCAAATGTCAGATAATAAAAGCCGTTTGACGTTTGTTTGAACTATTTTGAACCGCAAAAGTACGTATTGCCAGTGGTAAAATACTGAAATAAATCAAATTCCATAGACATATGCGATATTTGTGGTTTATTCCGCTTGGCACCCTATTAGCCTAACTCTTGGTTTGACCGTGGTAAAAAAGACGTTTGTGCAACCCGAAATCGAGTTTACTCTCAGCTGAGGGTAAAAAAAGTTACTCAGGTCAATGTTACTCGAATCAAATTGACTTCTGTTGGCGCAACCGAGCCTTAATGAATGAAATGACGGATTATCGGAAATGCATTATCAAGGTACCTTTGTCTTTTCAGGCACACACTTGGCGATCTTGTCCCAACGGTCTGTAGCTCCTCCACGAGGATACTTGGCCAGAGCATTCTCCAGTGCCTTCTGCTGTGGCTGGGACCACACTGACTCCAACACCCCAGTTGCACCCACCCGACCTCCTTTCGTCTTTACCTAAATTAATAAAGTTCGTAATATTTTACAGATATACAATGTAGTATCTACACACGTATATGATAAGTATCCATGTCAGGAAAGGTAACGCGTTTTTAAATAAATTTTTTTACATAGCTTGCTTCACTTATTCCAGCGATATTTCAATATTTTTAAACCATTCAAAAAATATGATTTGTCAAACTCCAAAAAATAGATTTATTTCGGCAATAGTTATCTGTGTTTCATGTCAAACGAGATAATTATTGCCAAGCCAAATCATTTTTTCGTGTTTGGAAACAAAAAGAAATCATATGGGGCCAAATTTGAAGAATAGTAAAAGGCAGCAATTTGTAGTTTAATTCTACCAATTTTTGTGTAAAATATTTTGTGCGCTTTCAATTGAGATGTTTACAATGTTAGAACCTCTCTGATCTTCATCCGGCAGTCCGCTAAAATGATTTAATGGATTTTGTTGGCTATATTCTCCATTGTCACCTCAATTGGATGGCGAGAGCACTCTGTATCAAAAAGGGATATTCGGCCATGCTGAATTCATTGAATCAATATGGTTGTCATCAATGTGATGGCAGCATCAAAGGTACATGGTTCTTATAAACAACTTTCTTCTCACCATTTTGGCAATTCATATTTTTTTTATTCAACAATTATCTGTCAAGTAACCCAGTTAAATTTTCATTAAGTTAATTATTATCTATAATATAAAATGTTTCAATGTGTTTGTTTCTATTTATATGAGTTTGGTATATGAAACCATATTTTAAGTTATCTAAATATAACCATTGTCCTTTGTCATTAAGTTTTTGATTATAGAGCATTAAATTGTGTACCTTCTTTGTGACTTCAAGGCCGGGTATTTCAGCCTCTGACTGCTCCGTTCCTATGACTCTGTAACAGTTATCCTTGAGCTTGGCAGCCATATGCGTGACCTCCGGCACGTTCCTGCCCATGGCTTCAGCTATCCTCTCCCAACGCCCTGAAGTGCCTCCAGGAAATTTCTTAACCAGGCGAACCAACTCCGACAGGTCATCATCTGTCCACAAACCGCCAGCTACTAGGGGAGGGACCTAAATATGCAATAAATATTAAAAATAATCAGTATTTTCTCATCACAAACATTTGTGTAATTATTTGTTTAATAAATATAAATTCACTAATTTACAAATCGTCACTTTTTAATGCCAAAAAACTATGTAAATATGTAATCAATAGTTTTTGTAGGTCCAACACAAAGAGTTAAATAAGAATTAATTGTTCAATTTGATATATGTTTTTTGTAGGTCCAGCACAAAGAATTAAATAAAAACTAATTATTCAATTTGATTTTAAGACAACTTTAATAAATGATTTATTAGATTTTAAATTTTTAATTCATACATACATACTCACAATATTTCATGTTTCAGAATAGATATTTATACACATACTTAATATTTGTAGATTTACGTTTGAAGTATTGGATTGACAGAACTTAAAATTTCTGCCTGGCACCCTATATGTACTTCTAATTATGTATCTTATAAACTTTCCATAAAAACACTACTTTATTTCTTAACCTTTTCCCTGTCAACCATAAACAAACCCCTACGCCGGAGGTTTTTCTAACATTTTTTTAACTAAAAATGGTAAAACTCATCAAATCACAATGTTTAACAACATTTCCTTCACTAAATTCACTAAAATTGTGTGACAAAAATATAGAATCAACTTTGTCATAAGTTCACTAGAAACATAATATATTTTTTCAATTCACATTCTTAGTTGTAAAACATTTTTTTCTATCCACTATAATCTTCCAGCCAATGATATATGTAGTTCAAAACATGGTTCAACACATAGAGCTACATTATACTGTTTGCACATATTTTTTTATTTATTTTTTATTTAATAGATAAATACATTTATTTTTTTACAATACAGATCGTGACAGTTTTTACAATGATATTTCTCTTCTACATGAATAATATAACTCGTGAGTATATGTTGTGATTCTCACATTTATTTTTGCTAAACACGCTAAACTCATTTTTTTGGGTGCTTTTTTTTTGGGTGCAGGAATTTTTAAATCTACCACTTGTATACTTTCATCTATAAGTAATTTAGTAATAAGTGCCTTCTCTCCACTGGAATCTTGGTCACTGATTCAATTCTATCTTCCTCGATATTTGCCCATTCATATAGATAGTGTCTTCAATGGGCTTGTAAATCCCCAGCAATTCAAATTCCGCGTCATTGTTATAGATTCGGCAGTTTGAAGGAGTTCACAGTCTTTATTTGAAAATTCCGTCATTGTAATAAACTAAAAAATTAAAAATTAACCAGAAAAGCTGGCTAAATGAAATAAGCATAAATAAAGGCACGCAAGTTCGTTTTCTTAGTAGCTTCAATGCGACGTTTCCGTCCCGATCAGTGCTGTAAATTCGTCGGGAGTCTGTCTCCAAGCGAGTTGTAAAGCGCATCCGTGTATCGCACACCCCACCTTGTACGGCGCGTGGCTCAAAAGGTATGTTTAACTTTTTTGTTTTATACTTATTTGTATATTAAATGTTAAAATATTTATTTTCAGATAATAACTTCATTAAAAAATGCCACAATTAAAGATATCTGACATTTTAAAAACGCTTTTAGAAGAAAATGACGAGTTTAACTGTGAATATATTAATGCAGAATAGGTATCTGAAAATGATTCTGATCATAAGAGCTTATAAAGCGACACAGGCAGTGTGGCTGATATGCTATCTTCAGATTTGGACAATGACGATATACCACTTTCAGAGCTATGCAAAATAATTTTTTATAAAGGTAAAGAAGGGGTTACAAAATGGTAAAAAATCCGCACCAGAGCTGAAAATATCATTACTTGATAATAGTGGTGGATGATCCGGCTCACCTGACTGATCTGGCTCATCCGCTCAATCGTTCAAATTGAACCGGTTCAGTGAACCGGCTCAATTTGATCTGAATCTGAATCTGAGCTGATCTGAATCTGAGCTGAATCTGAACTGAGCTGAATCTGAACTGAATCTAAGCTGGATCTGAATCTGAGCTGATTAGTTCTTTGAACAGAATGAGTCACAAATCTTTTGAGCTGTTGACCTATGAATCTTTTAAACAAACGCTTCAAGGCGCGGTTGGATGACAGATGTCTTGTCCGCTGGACGCGTGCAGATATTCTTATGACTCACGTTTTACAATTGTCGGATATCAGTATGCCTACGAATAGTGATAATTAAAACTAAAGCGATAAATTTTTATGAACATTAACATTTATTATGGCTTCCATTGAATATTATCTATTGAACAGAAGAGCAATTCTTTGAACAAAATATCAAGACAGTCATTAAAGTCATTTTTTGTGTTTAAACAATTTTTACAAGCTTTGTAATAAATGTCGAGTAAAGAATGTAATTTCTGTCTTGTAACGGAGACGCAATATAAGTCACCTTTTTAATCCTAAAAATTAATATCACTTGAGGTTGCGCGTTGTAAATAGCACAGAGTGTTTAAAAACTTATTTAATATTAATTGATACATTAAATCTATTACTTCAAATATAAAGTTATAATATTAATAATATAAGTTTTAAATATTAAGATTAAACACGATGTAAATAATTAATTAAAACAGTAAATATAAGGGTTCTCTAGTAGAAATTAATCATTTTATAAGAAACTTTGTTTTAAATATGTATAATAATACATTTAAAAAATAAAATATATGTACAAGCATAAAATAAAACTAATCATTTCTGGTCTAAATAAACAACATTTAAAAATAAACATGGAATAAAATATAAACATCTATATTATATAATAAAAAAATAAACATCTACATTATTCAAAAATAATTATATAGATTAAAATAAAAACATCTTGGAGGATTATATTAACCAGGTAAAGAGCATAAGAAATTATTTTTGTTAAGAGGCGGTGCTTTTTATAGGACTTTAAATTAAACAAATCTACCTATTATATTAAAGTTGTAAAGTTTCCGTGATATATCCACCAATTTTTAACATTTGCCGTTTTTATGCGTTTTTTTACTTTTTTTTGCACATATTTACCGTTTACTCCGCGAGTTTACACGATGATCATAATTTTTTTTTAAATACAAAGGACAACTCTTTGCCACAAGATTTTCTAAAAAAAAATTTCTTCTTCTTCTAATGTCGTTTCTATGCCCATTAGAGTGAAATGTCGTTTTTACTTCATATCTTTGCGAGTTTTTCGAAATTTTGGAATTTGAAACTAGATTATGATGGACACGCCTATAACGCGTGATTTCTAATTCATCATTTTTTTCTTTTTATTCTTAAACAATTTTTAATCATCTTTTACACGTTTTCGGCCTTTTTTGGACAAAGTCGTTTTTTGGGGTTTTTTCAGCTTTTTTCGCACGTTTTTACTGTTTTCTCCGCGAATATACACGATAATCACAATTTTTAAAAAGAATACAAAGGACAACTCTTTACCGCGTGTTGTTTTCAAAAAAAATATTTTCTTCTTCTTTTTTAGTTTATATGCTCGATGGCGTGAGATTTCGTTTTTACTGCACATCTCGGTGTCTTGCGATCGGATTAAAAAAAAGTATGACGTTTTGTGCCGAATCCGGCCATCTCTTTTTTTTATATAGATCAATTTTGCGTAACTTTCTTTCTCGCCGAAATGCAAAAATAAATCCCCGTTTTCGCGACAGCGCCGTTTCTGCAACTGTAGGCGTAGTTTTAACGAAATTAAAAAATCGAGTATATGTTCAAACAATAATTGGAGGCGCCATCTTTTTCGCATATTTTAAAAAAAATTTACCCCCCCCCCCACTTTTCTCGGTTCGCAACCAAAGTCGAAATTTACGTTTCTTTAATAACTCAGTCAAAAAAAATCGCACAGACACGCAAGTGGCATCACCGCGTGGCACTCGACGGTGCGCATCTTTTATATTGAAAATAATTACTTCCAGACGCGTGTCCAAGCAGCGGCAATCTTTTTAGTGCGTTTTTTCGGCGTTTTTTATATTTTTGTATGCTGCTCCGCGACGGGGAGGCCTACATTCACCGGCGATATCTCAATCGATAGAGGAAGAGTGCAGCTAACGAGTCTAGCAAAAAATGTCGTCCCAAAATGAAACCTTTTAGCGTGACGGAAGCTTACATACGGATCTAATCTAAATTATACGTTTTGTAGGGCCCAGCTTTTTACAGATGACCCTATTTTTAAATTTTTTCTATTTTTATTTTTAGAAAAGTTAGAAGCTAAACAAAGACGATAAATTTAATATATTTTTCTAGTTTTTCTTTTGTTTTTTCCGAAACGCATCGTTCTTCGCTGGAATGTATTTATTAATACGTTTTATTTGATTTTCTTCAGTACCGGGAGACCTCCCGGCGGCGTCGTACGCGCGTGCTGCGCTCAATTTTTTTTAATTTTTACGTAAATTCAATCAATATTTGATAGAAAATCATGCAATGGAACAGAGAATGACGTCACCTTTAAATTAACGAACTCGATTTGTATATATATGAAGCCTTTTTCTTACAAAGCCGTTTTTAAGCGTTTTTTAACTCTTTTCGCATATATTTACAATTTTCTCTGCAAGTATAAATGATAAAGACGATTTTTTTTTTAGATTACAAAAGCCAAGTCTTAGCCGCGCGATATTTTAACATTTGTTTTCTTCTTCACATTCGAGTGAAATGTTGTTTTTACATCATATCTTAGTGAGTTTTACGATACTTTGGAATTCGAAACTTGGACGCACGAATAGCGCGTGATTTTTAATTCATCATTTTTTTCTTCTTATCCTTTAACATTTTTTTATCATTTTTTAATGTTTTCGGCCTTTTTTGACAAAATCGTTTATGTATCTTTTTTTCGCACATATTTACGCTTTTCTCTGCGAGTATGAAATATAATGACAATTAATTGGAGACTTAGCTTTTATGGTTATTTATTAAATTATAACTCGAGTCTTTTGAATACTGATAAAACCCTTTTCCACAACAACAAACAACTTTTCCACCCTTCAAAGTCTTCTCTGTTTTTATTTAAATCGTCTTCACGAAAATAATAGCGCGTGATTTCGATCCATTGAATTTTCATTCGGGAATATTCCTCATTTGTTTCCCTAAATAATTGTAAGATAATCAGAAAATAATTGTACGTCGCTTAAAATGTTCCAAACATTATATCTTCAATTCGGTTATTTTATGGAAACATCCTCAAATATTAATCGCATATAAAACAGCTGCTCTAAACGTTTTATTCAGAAATATTTCTTATATATTTCTGTTCAAATAATTTCACTCACTAGCAATGTCTTTTGCACCCACATTGAGGATAAAATGCCGCGCAATGTCGATGCTTCTAACGTTCATTCGGGATAATTCGTCGCAACATTTATTACTATTCTTGGTTTTTATTTTTTGTTTATTTATTTTTTTGTTTGTTGCAGAATCATACACCAATAGAAATTTTTAATACATAAATCAAAGCAGAAAATAATTTAACATCGCATAAAATATTCAAAATAGTATATCTTCAATTCGGTTATTTTATTCAATATAAAAAAAAATATTTTAAAGCATTTCTTCTGAATGTAACTATTGTTTTCAAGGGTATTATTTCTAAATGTATTTTGTGATTAGATGACAAAATTGAATGAAAGTGTAGCTCTTCTTTTTATTATCAAAATTGTTCTTCACTTATTCCACTGTTTTCAATTTTTTTTAAATAATATTTTTCAGTAAATTTACAATTTTTGTTACAATACAAGTTATAAGCAAAAAAACATTTTTTCAATCGATAAATAAAATAAATTTTAATCAATATTTAAATTCAATAAATATTTATTAGAAAATCTTCCATTGCATGCCGAGAGTGACGTCACGTTTAAATTAACGACCTCGATTTGTATTAAAATGTGTGCATTTGAAAGTTTTTTTATGAGATTATATTTTTTATTTTATGAAAGCCAGATTACGATAAATAAAAAATTGTATATTTTTCAGCTATTTTTGTCTCAGGGATCTCTCTTTTACAGTATTACATTAATTTTTTCTCTCCGATATTTTTTGACAGATTTGAATTTTGAAAACTCTTTTGTTATTTTGTTTAATGTAGTGTTTTTTAAATTTATTTCTTACTTCTTTTGGAAAAGCCTTTTTTTTAATAAACTAAAATATTTTTTTTATAAAAAGACGAAAAAGATTTTATTGATGAGTTAATTTTTATTTGAAAAAAGAAATTTTTTTAAAATTCTAATTTGGATACATAATAATGGATGATGTGACACGTATTCCGTGTTCACATCTCTATTTTTTTTTAAAAAAAAAAAAAAAAATCTTTCACATATTCATTCATATTTTTCCATTTATGACCTAATCTAACCTGACCTAAAATAAATAGTTTTCTTTTGCGTACACAATGATTTAAAAACTGACAAATCTGTGAAAACACTCCAAGGCTTCGGAGGCACGTTTTGACCGCGTAGCGGTCATCTCGGCCGCACAGCGATTGCCTAGGCCGCGAAGCGGTCGCCACGGCCGCGCGGCGGTCTCCTCGGCCGCGAAGCGGTCGTAACGGCCGCGCAGCGTTCGCCTCGACCATGCAGCGGTCGCCTCGGCCGCGCAGCGGTAGCTGCGTTTTAAGTTTTTCGGCGTTTACTCCCGAACGCGCAGTCCGATCTTCGCGATCGGGGCGTCACCGGAAAGGGGAGCTCGGCGCGCAGTGTTTACCGTCAACTTTCTTCTTCGTTACTCAACCAACAGTGAGTCTATCTTCTTCTTCTTCGTTACTTAATCATCAGTGAGTCTGCTGCCAAGCTAAATTGCACGCGTAGTCGTGCAACGGGCACCTAGTACTTATATTAATTTGATTTCTAAATCTAGGATTCCAATGCACGAAGTTTGTCAATGCCTAGTTACAATTTCCAATTAGACTTTAATCCACACTTATTGGATTTGTTCTTAGCCTGGCGATCGTTGTAAATTTAATTTTAAATTAACCGAATACCCCGTATACAAAGATTCAATTTGTGACGTCTTGTCCCAAGTGTTTTTTCTATTGTTTTCAAGTTTAACCCGTAATAAATTACAGAGCTTATTGAGCCACCTTAATCACTGAAAAGAAATAAGCTTAAATATGCACTGAAAATAATAATATATATTAAAGTTGTAAGGTGGTTTCCGCGAAATTTATATGAAGCCTTTTATTCATTTCGATTTTTTTGCGTTTTTTTCGACTTTTTCACGCACTTTTTTGCGGTTTTCTCCGCAACCATAAGTAATAAAAATATTTTGTAAAAAAATACGAAAGGTAGATAGTTACCGCGTGAGAATTTACTACACTCGATTTTTTCCTTCTTCTCACCTCCGTTCTACGCTCATTCGAGTGAAATTTGTTTTTCTTCAATAACTCGGCCGCCAGACAAAATTTAGAAATTCGAATCGGCAAAAAGATAGAAACTCACGTTGCGCATACGATATAATTTATAAATATTTTTTTTCTAATTTACTTCAAAAATACGTATTTTTTACAAAATTTACATTTTTTTTCACCTTTTTCAATCCAATTTTTTTCTTAAACTACGAAGAATATTTTAATTTCAATAAAAGTCTATGAAAAATCAAAGCCTCTGGCGTGAATTACTTTTTATTTCAATTTTTTCGGACGTCTCCTTCTTATATTTTTATGATATTTAATGTTGACAAATGATTTTCAGTCAAAAAGGCTTCACTTCTCGAGACAAGCTAAGGAGACAAGGGAAAAAGAGACACAGATAGAATGCCGTTTCACGGAATTTGAAAGATGACAGCGGCATTGTCAATATGAAAAAATTCCACAGAAAATCTCAATGTCGATTTGTGATTACATTTATCTGACCAATACGTCGATTTTACACATAAAACTAAACATAAAAATAATGCTTAATGTGTTTATTGTCGTTTAATATAAAAATTTTCTTTGTTTTCTAAGAAATTTCTTACGAGCGAATCAATTAAACCTATCCCTCTTTGCGAAAATCCTCAGCTGTTTTGAAAATTCGTATGATTTTACTTTAAATATGTTTTTTAAGACAAATATCTGAATCAATACAACGTTAAATCATTAAAAAATTGCATATAATTAAAGGTTCACATGTTGGTTTGTGTTTTTTATAAAAACACTCAATCCACTAGATAAATTTTATA
Organism: Agrypnia vestita; assembly: GCA_016648135.1. Classification (NCBI taxonomy): domain Eukaryota; kingdom Metazoa; phylum Arthropoda; class Insecta; order Trichoptera; family Phryganeidae; genus Agrypnia; species Agrypnia vestita. The sequence continues at coordinate 58,560 of JADDOH010008294.1, forward strand.
AAAAGCGAACCAAATTAACATCTTCTGTCAGGAAAAATTGACGAAATCCTATCGAAATTTACCATTGACGGTCAGCCACAGACAATTAAATCATGAAATGTCAGTTTCACACAAAAAATTCGTGTTGTTGAAACTAAAAATGTAATGTCTCGGTATATTTTTCATGAATAATACATCTGTTGTAAGAAATATAAAGTTTAAAATATGATTTATCGATTTTGACAAGAAGAAAATATTTTTTAATTCAGTATAGTTGTAAAAGATTAAGTCTTAGAAATATAGTTTTCGAAAATATTTATTTCAATCCGCTCTTTTCGATTCAAATATTTTTAAACATATTAGGCTTAATGGTTGCGAGACATTTTCGTGTGTGCATATTAAATTAGGTACCTACATATGTTTTAAATAAAAATATATTGAAATCATTTAAGTGAGGTTTCTCAGCGGGTTTTTATGCCACAATTTAAAAAAAAAATACAAAAGACAAGTCTTTGCCGCGTGATTTTTTCTAAACGTTTATTTTATTCTTCTTCTTCTTTCGTTTCCGTGCTAGATCTCCTGGAATTTCATTTTTACTCATATCTCGGTGTTGTGCGATCGGATTCAAAATTAAAGTATGACGTTTTGTGACGAATCCGGCCATCTTTTTCTTTTACGTACAAAGTTTTTGCATAGCTTTCTTTCTCGCGAAAATACAAAAATAAAACACCGTTATAGGCGTAGTTTTAAAAATTAGAGACGCCATCATTTGCGCATTTTTATGAAACTTTTTCACCCCCTCCACTTTCCTAGGTATCTAACCAAGGTCGAAATATATAATGATGCAATATAGTATATAATTTTTTAGGATTACAACGTACAAGTTACAGAATCATGTATCAATAACATGCACCACCGAGAATAATTTCAGAAGAAAAATGTTGGGTTAGGTTATGTTAGTTTAGATAAGGTTTAGTGCGTTCTTCAAAAAATAAGATAAAAACATTTCTTCTGAATTTTCTATTTTAAAACATTTCTTCTGAATGTAACTATTGTTTTCGAGGGTATTATTTGTAAATGTATTTTGCGATTAGATGATAATTTCGATGAAAGTGTAGCTCTTTCTTCTTATTAATATAATTCTTCACTTACTCCATTCTTCTTTCACTGTTTTCAATTTTTTTTAAATGATATGTTTCAGTACATTTACAATTTTTGTTACAAGTTATAAGCAAAATAGATTATTTCAATCGATAAATTCTATAAATATTTATTAGAAAATCTTCCATTGCATTCCGAGAGTGACGTCACGTTTAAATTAACGACCTCCATTTGTATTAAAATGCGTGGAGTTGAAAGTTTTTTTATGAGATTATATTTTTTATTTTTACGAAAGCCGGATTTCGAACATTTAAAAATTGAATATTTTTCAGCTATTTTCGTCTCAGGGATCTCTCTTTTATAGTATTACATTAATTTCTTTCTCCCTTCGTTATTTTCGGACAGATATGAATTTTGAAAACTGTTTTGTTATGTTGTTTTTTATGATGATAATATTTTAAGAATTGGGAAATTGCGCGTTTACGAATGAGCTTTTGCATAGATCTGATGTCACGATTTTGAAAAGGTGCTTGGGTGGGAAATATTATACAGGATGTTTTTTAGTTTTCGACGTCACATTTTGGGATTTTGAATAATTTTAGCGTGACGTCACGTTTTAGCCGTTTGGAAAATTACATACAGAGTTGACATTTTGAAAAATTATGAGTTTTTTTTTCAAAAACCAAAAACCAAAAAAAATTTTTTGAAAATTCAAAAAACCCAAAATACAAAAAAAAAAATAAAAACTAAAATCAAAAAAACTAAAATCGAAAAACCAAACACTTAAATCAAAAAACCAAAATCAAAATCTTTTTTTTTTTGTAAGATTTTGTAAGATCGACCATCTTTTGGTTTTTTTGGAAAACTTCAATTCTCATAAAAGTATAACATAAAAATATTTTCTTTCATTCGAGTTTCAATGTTTCGACCGTGGTTTCACGGGGGGGATTTTCATTTTTTTTCTGACATACACGATCGGTAGAAATTAACATTACCTACGTTTCTAAGTTTTAAGTTTTTTCCTATCTTTATTTTTAGATAAGTTAGAAACGATTTCCATTTTTATAGATCAACTTAGAAATCTTTTGGATTTTTTTATAAGCTCGAAATACCGGTAAATTTTTGATGTTTACTTTATTGGCTGTAACTTCTAAACGCGTCATCCGATTTTGGTCATCGATATCTCGAACGATAGGAAAATAGTTCTTCTATCGAATGTACTAAAAAAAATTTTTTTAACATCGCAGGCTTCAAAATTACGTTCCAAGTTTCGCTGTTTTGGCCGTAGCTTCGCAATGAGGATGTAAAAATAATTCTATTAAATAAAATTTGTACAAGTTAACGTGATGTATCTTTCTGCATTTTTAGTTTTTTCTTATCTATTTTTTTAGAAAAGTTATTAAAGAAAATATTTATTTCCATTTTTCCCAGTCCCAGGTAGACATCTATTGAGAATTTTTAGAACCTCGAGATATCGGTAAATTTTTGATGTTTAGTTTATTGACAGTAACTTCTAAACGCGTCATCCTATTTTAGTCATCATATTTCGATCGATAGAGGAATAGTGCCTTTATCGAACATATTTTAAAAAAAATTGTTACATTTACAGACTTCAGCATCACGTCCGCTTTCATCCGAGTTTTGTGGTTTTGACTGTGGCTTCGCGGAAATTTTTTTAATTCTTACTCTTAAAACCACAATCTGCAAAATTTAATGTTATCTATCTTTAGGCATTTTTATTTATTTTTTGTCACTATTTTGAGAAAAGTTACAAAATAAAATTAAAAAAAATTCCAT
>JADDOH010008295.1:0-148201 GCA_016648135.1 Agrypnia vestita
ACAAAAATTGAGGATCAAACTCCAGAAAACTCCAAATCTTTATACAAATACGTTAAATCTCTTAAAAGCGATTACTATGATTTGCCTAAGACTATATGTACTTAAATAATAAGTGGGTCGACACTCCCAAAAGAATTATTGATCTCTTTGCTGATTTTTTTTAAGTCGGTATATGATAATTCTGCACAGGGATCATATTCGTCTGTTCAACCACAATTATTCGATGCTATAAACCTTCCTAATGTAGTTCTTAGCCAATCAGAAGTAGAAAAAGGGTTGGTATCGTTGGATGAAAACAAAACACAGGGATCTGATAAGGTACCAACCATCTTCCTAAAAAATTGTTATAAAGAATTATCATTTATTTTGTGTAAAATCTTTAACTTGTCTTTACAAAATGGAACTTTTCCAGAGATTTGGAAAACGAGTTATATTATTCCAGTCTTTAAAAAGGGCAACCACTCGGATATTAAGAATTATCGACCTATTTGTATCCAATCTGCAATACCAAAACCATTTGAACTTTTATTGCTAAATAAAATAAAAGAATACTTATTCAGCATTACTCTACAGCATGGATTTATGCCAAACAGATCTACTCTAACAAACCTTCTTGCTTTACAAGCCGATGTCTTTGATGCCTTCAAAGATTCTCACCAGCTAGATTGCTGTTATACAGATTTCTCCAAGGCGTTCGATCGAGTCTCTCATAGAGTTCTACTTGATAAATTAAATGCCTTGGGAGTTTCGGGTAACATTAAAGCTTGGCTCGAGAGTTATTTACATAACAGACAAATGATTGTTAGAATAGCTGAGTTAGAGTCTGACTACTTTTGTGCAGTAAGCGGGGTACCACAAGGCTCCCACCTGGGTCCTATTTTGTTCATTATATTCATTAATGATGTAATCCCCATGCTTTTGTTATCCGGTGTGAGGTGTTTGCTATTTGCAGATGATATGAAACTCTATAGAGTAATAAATACGTAACACGACTGCAAACTTCTGCAGAATGCACTGGATATTTTACAGAAATGGTGTGAAGAAAATAAACTTTCTTTAAACATCTCCAAATGTCAAATGCTGAGATTCTGCCGTACCCGGACAATAGTAAACTATGACTACAAAATAAATGGTATAACTTTGAGTGTCGTTGATGAAATTAGAGATCTGGGCGTAATTGTAGACAATAAGTTTTCTCTTGTGTCACATATCAATTGCACAGTTGATAGAGGCTTAAGAACCATAGGTTTCGTACTCAGATTAAGTAAAGATTTCAAAAATATTGGAACTTTTAAACTATTATTTAAGAGTCTGGTTAGACCAGTATTAGAAACAAATTCAGTTGTATGGAGCCCTCAATATGCTGTTCATGTGTCACATTTAGAGAGAACACAAAATAAATTTCTCCGTTTTATCAATTATAAACTTAATTTACCATCAACACATATTGATTATAACTTTTTAAGATCATTTTGCTCTCTTGATAAATTGGAAATAAGAAGAATTGTAGCTGATCTCGTCTTTTTTCACAAAATAATTAACGGGAACATCGACTGTCCACAACTGTTGGAACGAATCTGTTTGCGAGTTCCATCCCGAGTAACCAGAAATTACGCAGGGTTTGCCTTGGAAGCTGCGACAACTAATTACTTTTTTAATTCACCACTTCAAAGGCTTCCCAGACTTGTTAACAGATTTGAACAGTTAGACGTTTTTTCCACAAATTTAAATAAATTCAAACATACAATTCGCAATATTCTTAATCAACAATGAACTTTCCTCTATGTCTAAAAATAATCCTCAAATATATGTAATTATCACTCTTTTCTTGTATTCTTATCCTATAAAAAAAAAAAAAATCTTAATTTATATTTCTGTAATTATCGCTAATCCTATAAAAAATATGATGTATTTATAGATTTATGAAATTATGGATTCTGTGTTTAAGTTTAGTTGTAGAGCTCTTTTTATATTTCTGTTATTATGTCATTTTATATTTCTTTATATGACTTTTTTTATTTTCTTTTTATATTTCTCATTACCGACATGTATTACCCAATGTTTATGTAAATGCTCTGATGGGCGTATATATACTGAAATAAATAAATAAAAAAAATAAAATGTTAGGTACCTATAGATATACAAATTTAAAGTAAAACCTAATTCAAGAGTTTTCATAACGAAATTTTAAACAAATTTATTGAAACATATCATATTAAATTTTTCCATACCAGCATATGATTTCATAATTTTGTACTATTTTATTATTAAGAAACTGAACATGGATGTGTCAAAACTACAATAATTATGAAAAAGGCATGGAGAAAAAACTAGTCAATATTCCCACTATTTTTTTAATGACAATGTGCACAAAAAGTGTAATTCGAGATGTTGAAGAGAAATTAAGTAAAACATTACCTTCTTCTTCTTATGGTACCATCTATCGAAGGTCGGTGATTTTCTGGCGATTACGATTTTATTTACCGCCGCACGGAACAACTCAGTCGAGTTACACTTGTACCAGTCCCTCAAGTTACCATCATACCAGCCACGAGATGTGGCGACTTCCTACGCTTCTTTTACCACTTATTTTACCCTGGATGATGAGTTGGTTTAGACTATACTTTGGTCTTCTCTTAATATGTGCGAGATACTCCAGCTTTCTTGTCTTGATAGTTCGCAGCACGTCTCGGCCATTTTACAGACGCCGCATGACTTCAATATACGTTACTCCGTCCACCCAGGAATCTTCGATATATAATATAGAGCCACATCTCAAAAGCGTCGACTTTACGGATTAGTTCTTGGTTTACTGTCCATGCCTCCACCTCATATAAAACATTACCCAATCAGTGTAAAACAATAGGTATCATTACCAGCTGCTAAATCTATGTATACCTACCTACTATGTCATGGGAAGTACCATAGATGTCTCTAGCATCTTCTTCTTCTTCTTCATCAGCCTTCGTCTTTCCACTGGTGGATATAGACCTCTTCCTTCTTTTTCCATTCTTCCCTGTTGTTTGCTAATTATAGCCATTTCTTTCCCCCCACAGCGACTATATCATCGACCCATCTCTTTTGAGGTCTTCCGATGCCTCTTTTATTCTCCCAAGGTCTCTATTTCAGAACTCTGGGAGGCCATCTTGTAGCATCCATTGGATTATATGAAAGAAATTGATTTAAAAAATACATGTTATAAAAATTTAAAATTTTTGATATTGTGTAAAGTGATCACTCAATCCAGCAAATACAGGTCATAAGCCCTAGGCCATTCTACAAAGACTTCCATACACGTTTTTTATGAGAAATGCCTCGTTTCTGTGAGACTTCTATAATTTATCTTAATTAAAATAATTTATTTGAAATTGACAAAAAATATTAATAAAATGATAAGAATGTAATATTTAAACATTTCACTTAATTAAATTGGCATTTGTAAAAGAATTTGATTTATTAGCTGCTATTACTATTTTTACTAGTATATTTGTGTAAATATGCTTTAGATAGATATCTAAGGATGAAAGCGCAAGGGGTCCACTAGTGACCCGGTACTCTGATTGACCAGAGATCAAGTCAAGTTCAAATCTTTTTATATGTGCGACGTTGCAAATCATACAGGTTTCTGTAGGGTTACAATCTTTGTTTAATAAACTTACTAAATTAATGATAAGAGATAAAATATCATTGTTACTTGATATAAAGTAAAACAGCGAAATAATGATCCAAATTACTATCTTAAAAGTGTTATTGCGAAGCTAAGTAAGGCGAAAAATGACGAGAATGTTATGATGTAACTCATCAATTTTAAAATGTGAGAAAGACATGAATCTATGATGTAAGACTTCAAATAAAAAAATCTTATTCATTCTTTGTTAGCTGCGATACTTTATAGAGTCGATATCTTAAAACATAAAAATTTAATGCGAAAAAAACATTTCGGTTAAAAACATCATCAGTACTGAATACACTAGTAGTCCCCAGTTTCTGTATTAGATCAATGCTGAAATAACGGTATTGGAAACAATACTAATCAGAAGCCGATGACCGAAAACTTTCAAATGTCGGCGGTGATGAGAAATGTATTATGTTGAATCCTCCTCGTCTTGACAGTAGCTGACAAATAGCAGTGGTTGATATTTATGTACCTACCGGTTATTTTTAATCGATACCACCAAGTCACTGAAACACACGGTTACTTTATAAAGTACTATGGGCCCAAACTCTTTAACTACATGCAAAAAATCTTGAATTTAATCCCATATAAAATTCTAAAAAAAAATCATGGATTAAAAATATGGGAAGCCAACAAATAAGTGCTCTCACTCAAACAAATTAATGACTAATAATTACTGATTTGTGTATCTCTTCTTATCTGTCCTTTTTTCTCATTTCTATTTGTACAACTATTTTTTAAACTATGCCTGTCTCAACACAGATTCTTCTAGTGATACAGGCATAGCAAGTAAAACCCAAATTGTTTTACTATATGTGATTAAGAAATAATTAAATATCATTGCCGATAATTGACTAAATTAATATCATATTTAAGGGTTCAATTTTTAATGGAACTTACAATTTCGTTACTTTAGTAGGCACACGTTAAAGTTTTTCTTGTAATTATTAAACCAAAGTGATTGTAAGACGCTTAAAATAAAAGATTACTCTCAGACATAGGTATACAGACATTTTTTTTCATTACCCGACGTGAGGGTAAATTAAAGACTAAACATTTTTTAGGAAATATTTTTTTTATTATTATTTCATTTTACATTTTAAGTCTGAATTGCAATAAAATTGCAAAAAAATAAAAGAATAGGACAATCTGTTATTTTTTTCTATATATTCCGAAGTAGGCTCTAATTCCCCTTCAGGTTTGGATTAGTGATGGTAAGACCGTTTTTTAAACCGATTATACATATGACTGATGATGATAATGAACAGCCATTTTAAAAAAGTTAAAAATTTATTTAAAAAATTTCATTTTGAGAATGACAAATTTTCAATCACACGTGGCAATAGTAAAATTACATCTCACATGTGAAACAAGATATGCAAGATTAGCATATATACAACTTCCAAAAATTTTAGAGATGTGGTAGTCTATCATGGGTGGAATTGTGAACGTTACGTCTGTAAAGTGGTCACTTAAGCCGGCCATATGATAGGCCGTAAGCCTTATGGACATCGAAAAAAAGACTACCATACCTACTTATCTATATAAAAAAGTAGCTTTGTCTCTATGAGATATCTATAATATATTTTGATTAATGATGCCCCCCTAAGGAAAAAATTCAGTACATATTATGTTTGAGCATACTCAAAATTTTCCAAATAAAAAATAATTTAAATGATAATGAAGAAAATTTATTTGTAAATACGCCAACGGGACTTACGCCTGACAGCCTGACGCCCCGAGGCTCAATTTTTTCCATACTGAAAGTAAATATTTTCATTTTAAATACTAGTGTCGGATAATATTGTAGTATGCAAAGCGCCCATAATAAAACGCTATATACATTATCCGTCATTATTATTATTTCGAATACCAGCGAAACCAGTTCCAAAAGTAACCGGATAAAGCGAAACTGGAACTGGCGTTCCGGTAGATCGACGACATCAGCCGTATATAACGAGCAGTACCCGGGTTCACTCTTTCAAATCACACGAAACCAGTTTGTCGTAAAGCAAATAGTGTTGTCGTCAAACAGTAGTCGAGCGACGCAAAAAGGATTTCCTTGTAAAGGATGCGTCAAGTGGCGTCAATCGTCACGTCCCGTGCGCACCGCAAATATTGTCGGACAATTTGCGTTCTTTGTCTTACTTGCTGGCTCATTGGCTGCCTTCCTGCTCGGCCGGCGTGGCCAATCAATAGGCATGACGACAGTATTAAAGAATTAAAGAATAAGTTAGTAATATTTTAGAGGAAGAATATATTTTGAAAGGATTCTATAAAATGATCCAGTTTTAATATACACATTGAGATTAATAGGATTTTCAATACAATAAAAGTATAAAATTGTGCAATCCGCCATTTTAACTGAAACACCGGTCAGAGCGAGTGACGTCTCGCCTCAGTACCCATCACCGTGTCTTTGAACCGTTGCCACAGACACAGTGCAATGTTTATTGAGGCTTGACGTCGCGTAGACGAAATGACAGCTGCGGGCGTTTTTGCGCGAAATTAAAATATAATGATGAAAATGGAATTATTTTCGTAAAAACTTAGTTTATTGCTAAAATAATGTTATTTTCAGTAATAGTAGACGTGTACCTACAACATAGAATGTTATTTCAAAATCTGTCATCATGCCTATTAACTCCTCGGCAAACGGACTAAGTAATTATCACCGCTTGTGCTTGCGAAGATAATTAGAGTTAGATTGTATATTCTACTATTGATAATAATTCATTCAAAAAATTCTTATAGTGGCCTATCATCACAATGACACCGTGTGTAGGTGCGTGGCGAGATTTTTATCTACAACGTTCAAGTTGGATTAAAGTAAAAGTTCGCTTAAAACACACATTTTTGCGTTCTCCACCAATCAAACGATCTGCTTCCGTAAACATCTATGCTTTAAACGAAGTTTTATTTAAATGTTCAAGTTTTTTGTTTGTTACATTGTGGAAATTCATTTTTAATATTTAAAAAAATGAGGGTAAACACAACACTGTTTTATTCCACTATATATTTATTTTGAATTGTTAGACCGTTTTCGAGATTTCTCCCATTGTCAAAAACAACACGTTTACAACTAAATTAAAAATAATTCGAGACAGTATTTATAGGGATCGGGTGGTATTTATAGGGATGGTGGTGGGGGTCGGGGGCGGGGTTAGAATGGATAGGAGTGGAGAGGTTATGGGTGGTATCCGGATGTTAATTATATTTCTATTATTTATTTTATTATTATTAATTTCTAAGGTCTCCAAGATGTCCATTCTTCTTCCTTTACTGCACCCATAAAACAATTTCGAATCAAACTTATGTCCCTCCATTCTGGCATGCTCTGCCATCTCTGAATTTAAACTAAAGTTTTTTATGGCTCTTTTATGCTCATCTTCGTCGTTCGTTAATTTTCCTCACACTTTGTCCGATGTAAATTGCATCACAATCTTCACAACTTAATTGATATACTCCGCTTTTATCTTCATCGGGATTTTGGATTTATTGTTCAATAAATAACTTTTGATACTATATTATTTTTCGTGTAGAACGCAGGTTTGAACTATTTGTCTTTGCATGAATTTAATAGATCCGTTGTAAGTTTTTTGTAGGTAACAGGTGCAGAAAAGAAAGAAGAATGGAGATCTTAGAAATTAATAATAATAAAATAAATAATAGAAATATAATTAATATCCAGATCCACCCATAACCTCTCCACTCCTATCCTATCCCCCTACTCCCACCACCATTACACCCACCCAAACTCTATAAATACTGTCTCGAATTATTTTTAATTTAGTTGTAAACGTGTTGTTATTAACAATATGGGAAATCTCGAAAACGTTCTAACAATTCAAAATAAATATATAGTGGAATAAAACAGTGTTGTGTTAACCCTCAACTTTTATTTTATTCCAACTTGAAATAATCGGGCCTAAAATTATCTTCTCCTAAAGACTAGAAAAATCTAGGAGGTTCGATAATACAGATTTTCGATATAAATAGCATGGATCTAGGCCGCTGCGCAGAGTGGTCGTGTCACGACGTCCAGTGTGGCCGTTCGTGAATTTGAAGCCATAAATGAAGCGAATAATCGAGCGAAGCACCTAATTGGCGAAATAAATAAATGCGATAAATATTACGAGCGACAATTGAGAACGGAGTGTTCTATTGAATGTTAAATACGTTATTCCCAGCTATAATAAAGTGATACATTGCGACATAGTTTAATTCGTTTTAATTGACTTTGTTCATTGAATAGTTAATTAATTAATAAATGGGTAATTAATTTACAGTGTTTTCGTTCATTCCTCCCTAGCCACGACACGTGACAATACATTTATTATAAGACAGAGACAGGTATCATGGCTGGGTTACGATTCTGGTATGTGAACACTGTGAATGTCCTAAATCAAGCACACTATACTAATGGGGTGATTTTCTTATCAAAGGTATAAAAATACTTGATGAGTCAACGTAGAAAAATGCGGGGACGTAGGTACTAGACGCCGACCTCCCGATCTGCCCACTACAAATTATTCGTCCCGAAGAATGTCATTAAGATAAAGACTATTTTAAAGTCTGCATTGTGAAGCTGAATCATTTTGATTAATACTCGAATCTATGACAATCAGATTTCTCATCGTGGTTTTTGATTCTCACATCCGGAAATTCTTCTTTTTCGTGGGGTGGCTTGTATTGAAGTTGCATTATGTTGATTTATCGCGTGCAAAATACAAGGCTAAGTCAAAAATTATGTGCACTTTCGCCATAACACACCATCAAGACAGTCATACTGTCATCTGCGCATGCGAGCTTAGAGTTAGTATGACTGCGGTCACGTGTTGCGAAATTTGATCCCGATCGCATCATTTTCCTTCCGGTTATTATAGTTTAAACATGTCCGCTGCGCTAACAGTTTTCACCACTCAGGAACAATGGGAAGCGATCCGATTTCTCTAATCTAAGGGTGTGAAAGGAGTTTAATTCATAGAAGGCTTTTATCACAAAACGGGGAGAGTGTTTTTTCGTGAATCGAATGAGTGCGACGTATCTATCTCCACCACGGACGACAAGATTCAACAAGCTTGAGAGATGGTTCTGGCGAATAGGCGAGTTACCATCAGTAAGGTAGCGTCTTCTTTGAACATCGGTCATTAGTGAGAACAAATCTAGATCCCAGAGACACAAAGAACAGGAACCAGGACACATCATATTCCGCTTCTCTCAGGTCTCTTGTTCGTCTCCAGTGCTAGTGGACTGTATAAAATTTTCGGTACTTCGTTAAGGGTAGGGTTATCAAGCTATTATGACCTAATATTAATAGTTATGGAGATATACGACATCAAAGTTTGCATTTTTTCCAATATTTCTGACTTATTTTTTGTAAAACGCTGGACTATCATTACAGTAACGCATGTCGATTACGAAAAATTCATTCGTTTCAATACAAGTTAAATAAAATGATAAAAACCCTGGAAAATTTCCAATTGGAATGTTTTCCAATTGGAATTCGAAGGTTTTTATTTTTTTATTTGACTTGTATTAAAGGGAACGTTTTTTTGAATTGGGAATGAAATTTTTCGTATTCGATATAAGTTACTGTAATGATATTCCAACGTTTTACAAAAAAATAGTCAGATATATTGAAATAAAAATGCAAACTTTGATGTCGCATATCTCCATAACTAATGATATTAGATCATAATAGCTTGAACATTTCCGACTAATAATCAAGGCAGGAATATATTCCTGCGAGGTTATTAATGTATTCCAAATAACCCTGTATAATATCGATCGCCGACATTTTTGATGCCGAGCCACTTTTTGAGGTTATGTTAATTTTAAAATATTACATCTAGTGTTTTGTCTGAAACCTGTGTCACGCTCGCTGCAGCGGACGCGGCTGGATCTCCATAACACGTATCGCCCGGCGGAATGTCGGCACGCGAGGGACACATTAAAGTGATACAAAAAAGACTTTAAAATGCCATTTTGGCTGTCATAACATTAGCCGGTCACGACTCTGCCGACGACTTATCACCGGTCTTCAATATCAAAATGTTAAAAGTTCTCTTTGATTCATGTGTACACCACAATCATCGTCATCCATTGTCGATCCACTTCTGCTGGACGAAGGCTGCGCCACTCTCCTCGTGACCACGCCACTCTCTTTGGTGATTCGTCAATCTTGTCACTCACACTGTTAGCTCATCTATCAGGGTCATCTAGGTTGATTTTTGTCTGGTAGATACCATTAACGTTCCTTTAATTTTTCTATTATGTGTGCGGACTATAAACACATCCAAGCAGTAAATATTATACAAAAAAATGCGTCCGCAAATCTGCACCATTTTTACCCTCATAAATAATTATCCCTAAAACACCCCAACATGTAACCATGTAGAAAACAAGCCCATAGAACAGGAATACACCTTCAGATATCTAGGCTTAGACATAATTGGAGGTGCTGATCTATGTGAAAAAATACAAGCCCAAGTTAAACAATGCAGCGGCAATATCTGGTGCTCTAAAATCCGCAAATTAGAAATATAAAGATATGGCCATCAAGAGCAAGATGAGAATCTATAAAGAATGCGTAAAATGTTTAAGAGCCATTTTTTCATTTTACCATGTTGCTCGCGTTTGGCGTTGTAACCCCAACTAACTTCTTTCGATTGTATTTATTATTATATCACATTCTTTAATTCTTGCGTCCGCGACAAATCGACGAATATCCCAATCATGAGAATTTATTATTGCATATCTCTTGCCTTTTTACTCCCTTTCCTTTAGTTCGTAGCGTCTGCTTGTCTGCTTTTCGGCTTGTCGGCTTGTCTGCTTGTCTGCCGAAAAAACTTTGGATCGATTTTTAACCCTTTTCCCGTGATCCAATCGAGCTGAAACTTTGCAGGCCGACTCGTGACGACGATAAAAATGATCTAACAAATTTTCGTTTGAAAAAATTTAATAATTATAGTATAATTTTGAATTATTCCAATTTTTTAATACTCCCTTTCATAGCGTCGCCCAACTCGAGCCCGACGCGTGGGGTAGACGTGAAACATGTTTCAACTAGTAAATGTGAAAGGGAGTATAATAAAAACTTGGTTTTAATGGGTTAGTTTTTTACTTGCTTGTTACCCATTATATTACACATACAAAAATTATGACACATATGTAGGTACCTACATAAAACAGCGAACTATTCCTCACACTCTACAAATTGGTGACCATCATCTTTCAAATCTAACTCTGCCAAAGATATGACAACTTCCGTGATGCACTTTTGTCTTTATATTACTTATATTCTATTTTTGTTTATGGCACAAAAACTCGAAATCTAAATCAATCCCGGGCAAAAGTCTCATAGACTACAAAAATACCAAATTGAGAAGGCTTATGATGAATTTACGAAATTTTCTATTGAAAATAAAAAGGGATTAGCAGTATAAATTCTAAAACGGTAAACAAAATACGTAAGATTGATAAAAAAAAATCAAGGTAGATTTCTTGGCAGAAAATCGAGATTGGTTCGGGTGCAATTCCATTAAACAATTTCATGTCAAAGCATCTTAAGTGAACGTCGCAGCAATGATATGCGGCGTCGAAGCAAGGGCAGATACAATCAGGACTAAACTTTAGAGGATTTCCGAGATGAAGAGACACCGAGGATGATAGCAGACAGACTCTGAAGGATCGCGTGAGGAATAAGGAATATATGTGAGGCTGAGGACATAGATGATGGATGGAGTAGAAAGTAGAAGGAGGGACAGGTATGGTCATGTCTAGAGAATGGGCAGCACCAGACTCCCTTATATCGCACTACGTAGTCAGCCTCACGGAACTTGCCCTCACGGAAGATGGAAGGACAGCTGGGAATCCATCTCATAGGAACTGCTATCCTCTGGAGAATATACAACATAGGTCTATTGAAAAGAAGAAGAAGAAAAAGCAATATTTTATTATTTATTTTATTTATTAATTATTTAACGCCCTATAGGTCTTTTACAATAGATAGGTAGAGTGTACATTAGCAGAATAGAATATAATTTAGAGAAGAAAATAAAAACATAATAAATTTGTACGGACAAATATTTAAAAGAACGCAGTGGCACATCCGCACACCTTTGAGAAAACGTTGCTCTTTGAACATTGGTCAATCTTTGTTGTACGACTCACTGTTATCTCAAGCGGCATCTAGGTCAATTTTGGTTTGTTAACTATCATTATACCATTCTTTGTCCATCGATTGCGTCTTGAAATATAGACCACTCATTGCCATTTACGCTTTTAAGCAGTGGCAATGATATTGTTCACCTTGGTCTGCACTCTAACCAACGCTTCCTTTACCACGGGAGTGCTAGTATGCGCAAAGTGAATAGAACAAAGTATGTAAATACTCCCTATAAACAAATATTCCAATATTTCGTCTCACCAAGAATAATGATAGATCTCATCAACCTTGGAACTCGTGCTCTCTACGCTTGCGCGATGGTATTGCCATAATTTTAGTCAACACATAAGAAGTTATTACTTTTTCTTTATTTATTTATTTACATACATAGTTAATAGCAAATAAACACCCTTAGTTTGTTTATGGGAGTGTTCTTGTACAATAAACAATTTACCTACATTCTTATCTTAACTAGCTGCAATCATTGCAATTGGTTCGTGCTTTGCTAAGCCCTAGTATATATTTATAGTATCTTTTTGGGGGTCCACGGAGGGGCGACCGTATCAACATTCATTGAGCGGCCGGTTCGGGTTTGCTGGCCCGGGGTTCAAGCCCCATCTCCGGCCGTTTAATTTCGTTTTTTTAGCCGTGAATCCTAACGAAATACGGACATTACACGAAGTTACGGGGACGGACGGATAGACAACGAAATTATTATATTTGATTATGCTTTATATAAATATGTATAATTTAATTTTCACTAGTAAATATTTATGTAAATTGAATGTAAATTTTTTCACTTTTTTTTAGTTTGCTTAGTATGAATTTTTATATTTTTATCTACTGCCGATTTTTATAATTATGGTTCATTCTATTTTTATATCATATACATTACAAAATTTATGTATTTTTATTAAAAATTATCTTTGTTATGAATTCGCAAAATACTACGTAATTTAAATAAATAAAACTTTTGTTTGCAATTATTTTTAGAATTTAGAATAGAATAGAATTAGAATAGAAGTATAATTCTTCCTCAGCCTCCATTTCTCCACTGCTGAATATAGGCCTCTTCCACGCCTTTCCATCTTTCCTTGTTATTTGTTTTACTTCATACCACATTCATCCGTCAGTGGATGGATGTGGTATGAAGAAGAAGAAAAATATGAAACCTAGTGCGTTTTAAAATTTATTTATATACATATTTATCAATTTGGTCATCTAACAGGAAAACATAAAAATATGGTAAGAAAATAATACAAAATCGTAGTTATACGTCTTCCAATAATATAGCACGATACATATATAAGACTGTGATAATTAAGATTAATTTAACAAACACAGATAAGAATCAGTGATAATAAGGACTAAAATTTAACAGTGATAATAATTAATACTGTAGGGGGATGGTGTACCTACTGAATGCTGATAGTAATACAACAATGTCACGCAAAGCAGGATCCATAGCTCAGAACAAATCTAACTAAAGTAATTTATCTATAAAAAGCGTCACGCAACACGGGGTCACTCAATTCAGTTCATGATGATACGATCGATGTCGATGACCAGTGTGACCAGTGATTCGTGACGTGTTTTCATTTGCCTCCCAAGGTCACGTCCCGTGACAATACGTATAATGTATATAATGCGCATGTTCAGTGAGAGTTTCAGGTTAGGAAGAACGAGTTTCTAGTATCAGCCTCACCATACGACCAAACTCTTCATATTTGTTAGTAAAAATATTATAGAATTTAAAAGGTTAGGTTAGGTTAGGTTAGGTAAGGTTAGTATAGTCTGAGCATATACGTAGGATGGGGAGGATTTCCTAGGTGATAGGTTAAAAGAGAAAAGACGTAGCGTCGTCTGGTAGATCAGAAATGGACTAGGAAGGATAGCAAGCTGGTGATCTCATGAGAATCAATAAGATTGTGAATAATTTGGAAAAAGAAAGATTGAAAATTTACCATTTAATATATTATTTTCAGAGAACCTAGTTTTTATGTTTTGAAATAAATAACGTCCCTTCACGGATGAACTATTATTTCTCACGACAATAAAAGTTTGTCACATTTTTTTCACGAAGTTCTCAAAAATAGGTTCTTGCATTTGAGATGGCGCCATGCTACTCGTGTTGCTTATGGAGTGTCAATGTGCTTTTATGGGTTCACAACATTATTTATGGCTCCTCAAATTTAAAGGCACAGGGTCGTGTCATGTGGGGACCTCTCCAGGGAGTTTTCTGGGATACGACACGGATCCTCAGTGATACACGCGTCTTGCAAATTACAAAAAAATATTATTTATAAATACTTTTATAAATTACCACTACATTATAAGTTTGAAACTGATAACAAATAAGTGGTAGTTTAATTAATTAACGCTAGAGTAAAACAAACAATTTAAAATTAGTTTATCCGATAATCTACGTAACTTTTTTTTTCTATTTATTTTCTTTACATTTTATAATTAAGTACAAAACACAACATAAAAGAAATATTCAGTACAAAGTTAAAAATTTTAAGCAAATTAAAAAAGGGCAATAAATTAAGAAAATAGCAAATTAAAAATATAAATAGCAAAAATTAAGGAAAAAGAAAGAGAAATATATATAAATATAAACATCACTAATTATTCAAAGTCATTATCATAATAAAACACTTAATATAGTTCATAAATAACTAACATTTAAGTTCTGACATTGACTTTGGAGTTTTTAAGTCTGAGGGAAAGGTACTTTGTATTTTGTTCAAGAACATTGGAAATCGATATTCAAGTGTCCTCAGACCATATTTGTTTGTTATTTAGGTATTGTTAATATTTGATTTGAATTAATATTATTAATGATATTATATATATATATTAATTAATTAAGGAATTAAAAGAACTTGTTACAGAACAAATATTATCAGTACCTAGGGTACCTAATAATAAATCTATACACTCGTTAAACATTAGATAAAACCCAACTGCAATATTGCCCTCCAAACTATACCTATCCTCTATTTTTGAAGACTATTTCTTATTATGCTATAAAAATACAAATAAAATTTTAATTAAAAAAATTATTAAATTGTTCTTTTAAATGTATGTATAATAAACGCCGATTCCTCGCAAATGAAACTAAAACTGAATTAATCGGCGGGCGAATTTCTCGGATGACTTTATGCATATAAATTTACATTGGTTTCTTCCACAACAATTTTCAAATACTTGATAATCTTTCAACTCAAATACTTGTAGTATTTGATCGTGACAGGTCTTTCGCGGACGCCCTCTATTCCTGTTGCCTTCAACACTCGCCTCACATATTTTCTTAACCATCCTTTCCTCGTTCATATGTTCCACATGACCAAACCATCTCAGCTTTTCATCATCATCATCCTTTCTTTATTCTATCTACCACGCTACAGTCAACATTACATTAATTTCTAATTTGTTAATTCCTCACTCTATCGACCAAAAATTTTCACACAAGCGTCTTAGTGACCGCATTCAGTCTACTTTCATTCCTCTTTTGCCAATTCCAGGCCTCACTTCCATACCTACATCAGGGATGGCACTAAAACGCCATTATGTACCGCTAGTCTTGCTTCCTTTGATAGATTCTTATTGGCCAAAATTGCATTTAGAGCACCATTAACTTTGTTTCCCGCAGTCACTCTCCTTTCGATATCATTCTCAGCCTTGCCGTAAACATACTTTCCAAATACTAAAACTATATAATTAAACTATGTCAGTTAATTATACTCCTCTCCTCCCTCTCATATTCCCCTACAACCATATTTTATAAAATTTTAGCAATTAGAGATCGTTTAGATAAACATGAACGGTGGGTTAATTGTAAGGGCATGCAGTGAGAAAAAATCGAATTAAAAGATACCTATATTCCATAATATTGTCACACAAATATTTAATTTCGATGTTTTTTTTTTTTTCAAATATAATATTTCTAAAAATACTTATACTTCAGTGGACTCACCGCACACGCCTTTTTAATTCATATTGCAATATGTGTCAGTGTAATAAATAATTAGTTTACATTTTAAATTGATTTCACAATATTTTTTTTTTTTGTTGCGACTAATAAAATTAATTATTTTGAAACTGATATCTAAACACTAAAAGTCTTTCAATTTTGATGGGTTAAAGCTAGTTAATTAATAACATAGGATTTAATATTAAAAAATATATTTATTGGGCAGAAAGGTATTCAAGGGTAGATCACTACAACACCCCGATGAATTAACGCGAGGCTTTGGGCAGTTAAAAAATTTAGCAATAATTCAAATTGCCAATACACTGGTGTTTAATGGACATTTTGTGTAGTTTAAACTGCGGTCGG
Source organism: Agrypnia vestita (assembly GCA_016648135.1). Classification (NCBI taxonomy): domain Eukaryota; kingdom Metazoa; phylum Arthropoda; class Insecta; order Trichoptera; family Phryganeidae; genus Agrypnia; species Agrypnia vestita. The sequence continues at coordinate 16,189 of JADDOH010008295.1, forward strand.
CAGATGGTGGGACAGTTGGTTCAGCAGGACACGGAAGTGACGTGGCACTCGAAATATGAAATCTCGAGGGGCATTATCCGGTTTCAGAGTAAAGGCTAGACCATCTATCTATTCGATTGGGAACTAATTATGGAAATTGGACAATAGTACCTAAATATTTAAATTATTTACGAAAATCTTCCGACTATTTACGAGTTCTACTTTTTAATAATTCCTTAAATATTATTTGACTCGTTTAAGAAGCTTATGAGAAGTAACTCCTACATATAGAAAAACCGAAAATGAAGTGGCTTGGACATGTGCTAAGAATGCCAGGTGCTAAGAATACGACCGAAGGAAGGACAACGACCGGTGGGTCGCCCCAGATTAAGGTGAGTGAAACACAAGAGCAGCACAAGACAGGCGAATGTGGAAGCACCTAGTCGAGTCTTTGGGCCCCCGACCCTACTAGGACAAGGGAAAGAAGAAGAAGATAATAATGATTTAATTTAGAGGTAAGTATCTAATAGATTATGTGTACGGCAGTAAAGCTTGGAGCTGGCAAAAGAGGAACACAAATTAGATTGAATGCAATAAATATGAGGTCATTTTTGATAGAGTAAAGAATAATGTATGACTTAAATGAATATATATGAGTATGGACGAAGTGATAGATATGGTTCAGAAATGAGTGGTGCGGCGCTCTATCCTCTTCATCTATCCTCATGGGAAAACGTCATTATGTAGTTAAATATTTCAGCACATAATTCCAAATAAGGTATCTACATACACATATCTATATCATGATTGAACAATATTTCTGGAAAAAAAAGTTGATTTATTTATTCTTTGTATATATATAAATACAAGGATAAATTTCAAGTAATCAGTGTTGGTTATCCCACTAAGATGGATTCATTATACTTTTGTGTTCAACAAAATCGCGTTAAAAATTGCATTAAATCGTTGTTATTTTGTATTTGAAATGTGTTCAGTAATAAACAGTTCAGAAAAATATTTGAATTTAATGAAATTTTATAAAATATGGTCACCCTACCGATGGGATTAATCCTATGAACCGTGATACGCTGCAGTAATCTACTTTCAGTGTAGGTACCATAATTCCATTGTGCGACGGACAATCTGATCGTCGGATGGGATTTACCGATAGGTACTTGTATGTAGGTAATACAGTCGGAATGAGCAGTCTTTAGTTACCGAATAAAGTATTTCCAAGCAAAAATATGTCCTCGATAAATAAAACCTGTTTTTTTTGCATATTATTTATCAAACTTTTCTTTATAAATATTTCAATGAAAATATTTTTTATTGTGAAGTTTGACTTTTCATTTCAATTATGGTTGTTTTATGTTTATAATTAATTGTTTTTATAATTAACAATATTTGTATATGTATGCATATTATGAGAAACGTGTGTGGATGTTTTTTATAGGATCGCCCAGGGCTTATGACCTGTATGTGATGACTTAAGTGATCACTCTACACAATGCAACATTCTCCAATCTCCAATCGTATGAATATCCACACATTATATTTTTGAAATTATTATAGTATATTTGTTCCAAATCTGAAAATTTTCGTATACTTGAAGGGGCTACGGTAGAGGCATATGTAGCCCTTTTCATGAAATAATAGGTTTAGGAACATAATTTCGCAGTTGGTTATGATACCACTATATTCCCATATTTATGTGTAATTATAATATTTATATTTTGTATCTGATTGATCTTTTTTTACAATTCAGTTAACTGTCCTGCAGATATACTGTAACATTTGAATATTTATATAACTAAATTTTTTTTTTCATATTTCATTGTCAATACACGATTCGTTGTCAATACACAATATAGAGTAGGAGCGAGCGATCGCCAAATTTACGTTATAGTCCTTCCTTCCTGGGTTTCAATCCATGGGATTGGTTTGCAGCAAAGCACATCTCTTTCTCCATTCCACTCGATCTCCGGCGATCCTCTTCAGGCGTGTGGGAGGCACAATTCATATCTTGGCCCACTTGGTCAAGATATTCACGGCGAGGGCGTCCTCTGGCAATCTTTCCCTCTACCATTCCCTTCAGTATAGTTTTGAGCAGATTTTCATGGCGTAAAATATGCCCCATCCATTTTGCACGCCTTTTCTTTATGGTTCTGGTTTCATTGATCCTGCTGAGAACCTCTTCATTCGTAATGTGGTCTCTCCAGGAAATTCCTAGGGCACGTCTGTAGGTCCACATCTCGAAGGCCTCTAATCGATTTTTTTCTCTATCGCCAATGCACCATGTCACATCCATACAGCAAAATACTCCACAGTTTTTATTAATTGCTTGCGGAGTTTTAGGTTTATATTATTGGATTCGAAAATCGTTTTTTTGCGTTTAATAAATTTTTTTTTTATTAAACGCAACTTTTACTTGGTGGATGCGACTGTCAACCTCTCTTTTTGTGCGGCCATTCCATGTGATTTTATTCCCAAGATAGACAAACACTTTTGCATTCTTAATTGCAGCTCCTGACATTAGTATGTTCATTTATTGTTCGTCTCTGCCTGGTTACCTATCAATTTTGTTTTATCCTTGTTTATTCTCTATGTTGAATTTAGTATTTAGGATATTCTCCATAGTTTCCAATGCCTCTTTTAGTTCATCCTCGCTTTCTGCGATTAGAGCAATGTCGTCTGTAAACCTTATCATATCAATTTTTTGGCCGTGAATTCTAACGCCTCTTCTGTGGCCCGTTTATTCTCTTACTTCGTCTATCGCACTTTGAATATATGCATTAAAGAGCACTGGAAAGAGAGAGCAGCCTTGTATCACGCCTTGTCTTATATCTGCTTCTTTTTCGGCATTTCCACATCGATTATTGCGACTTCGTTTTTGTACAGAGCTTGTATTACTCGTCTACCTCTATATTTTTACCAATCTTTCTCAGTACCTCGAAAAGCTTTTTCCATTCAAATTTGTCAAAGGCTTTCTCTACATCTACAAAGGCAATATATGTGTTTTGGTTTCTTTTGTTTCGTTTCTCTAATATTTCGCGTAGGGATAGAATAGCCTCCCTGGTTCTCATTCCTCTTCTGAATCCAAACTGGTCTGGAGTAAGAATTGTCTCGACCTTAGGTTCGATTCTTTTCAAAACAATGTTGGTGAGTATTTTAGAGGCATGAGTTATTAGGCTTAATGTTCTATGTTGTTTGCATTTGGTTGTAGGTACCGGGTTTTTTGGGTAGAGTAACAATCACACATTTTTTGAAATCATCTGGAATTATCCCTGTTTCATATACCTATCTTATTTACCAATTTATAAAGAACTTCCTTAGTGACATTACCTGCTGATTTAATTAGCTCAGTAGGTATTTTATCAACTCCTGGTGTTTTTCATCTTTAAGCTTTTTTAATGCGTGTTCAAATTCATTTCTGATGATTGGGTCACCCAAGTCATCTGCGTCTATATTGGTTTCGTTATAGTATCAAGCCTGAATTTTTTTTCTGTAGATGTACCTACCTACGCTATAAAAGATAAGATGGTTTATATATTGTGACATTTAAATTGGAGGGATTTTGGCAGATAACATGTAATCAAATTCAATACATTCTAAATTAGTGATCTTTGGTGACATTTTTTGATATTGCTACCTTTTTTTAACAAAATTTTTTTTTAATAAATAGTTAAAATTATTTTAATATTCCTTAGATAATTTTTCTGTTCCATATTTTTTGTCCCATTTCGTTTTTTAGTCTGCCAAATAGTCTATCAAATTGTTTGTTAAATAGTTATTGAATTACATGCGATTGTTTAATCATGCATGCATACATACATACATATCTACGTGTGTCCTGGACTTGTGTCTTTCAAACGAAAAAAAAACTTATCGTGTGCTCTGTTTCTTGCGTGAGTCTCATATGAGATTTGTCCAGTTGAAGATTTTGTCTTTTGTTAGTCCTTGTTTGTGCCCCCGACCCTACTAGGACAAGGGATTGAAGTTGATGATGATGACATTAAAAATAATATTGGTTAGTAGGTACTCCTCTTTAAAAAATATATAGAAGTATCTATGTATACTGGTTCATGACAAAAGATTACAGATGTCTCTTCAAATATATGAAAGGTTTAAATTTGGAACATATATATACCTACAACTATAAAAAATTAAATAAAGTGGGGATGTTCTTACGATGGAATTGGTGAACGTCGCATTATGTATCACTTAAGCCAGCTCTTACAGGTTGTAAGCCCATTGTATAAGAAAGACTTCCATGCACGTTTCTCATATAAATAGCTTCGCATCTATGAGACTTATATAATTTATCTAAACTCCATATATATGTGATTTTCTCAAGCCTGTTCTGTGTTTTGTCACAGTAATTCAGTTTCAGTTTCAGTGCCGATAAATCGGCGTTTATTAGCTCAATAACTTTTATAACAGCTTGCATCAAAACATAATTAATGTTTAGAATATTTACAGAGTTCATGAATAAGATAGCAACAAATACAATATGCATTTTTTTATATGCAGGCCTTTATCGTTACCTACCTCGCTAGGTACATAAAAATACCTATTCTGAGATAAGTAGCCATTCCATTCATTGAGACTCCATTTAAATATTTAATTTCATGGTTACGTAATTAGAAGAATAAAAGAAAAATAAAGTAAAGTAATTTAGAGTAAAAAGTATATAAAGTAAATAAGAAATAAAGTAAATAAGAATAAAAATATAAGTAAAGTAAAGTAAAAAATATGAACAAAGAAAAGTGTAAATAAGTAAATTAAAGTATATTAATTCCAAGGTTGTGGTTGGGCCGCATTGCCTGTTGTAACGTCAAAAAGTCTCCCCGTAAGGCACGAGATTGGATTTTGAACATTTTTTGATTGGCTGCAGTCTCATACGGCATAAATTTTAGACAAATAAAAACAAAATATCGCGCCCCAAAGTAAAGCCTCCCCGTTGTAAATCACAAAAGCGCCACATCGGATGAGATACAAATTATCATAGAAAACCCCTCAGCTACCGGCAATTGTACGAGGGGTCTCTAATACCCCGGCCATTTTCTGAGCGAGCGTTTAACCGTGAGGAAATTTTAAACCGCCGGCTGTCACTTTGGCGAGAATCACGCGTGTTTAACCCCATTGAAGCCTCTTTTTGTCATCACCCGTGAAACTTCTGTGCTTTACTACTGTTGCGTTATTGGAGTTATTTTTGTCACGTTTGTAAAGATTTTTACAAAAGAAAGAGAAAGAGCATCAAGGTGTAATCCCTGTACCTATCTTATTATTTGTCTGCAGTGTGAATAAGACCCGGCGCTTTCATCTCGCCGTAGGTGGAATGCGCTTTTGTTGCACAATTTGCAGTGGACTATTTATCAGTGGCGCGCGTTTCGCGTGGACTCAGGGTATGCTGCTAATAATGGTGCTGGATTTCCACTGCCTTGAATTGATTTGAACTAAATGTTTTGCCTGGGAAGAAGTACAAGCTTTCAGAAGCATTTTACTGTAAAAGTATATTCGTAAGAGTTATTTACTTAAATGGATGGAATTGAGATTAATTATATATTTATAACTATATAATACTTCTCGAGTTTTAAGAGTAACAGAACCTCTCATCCATAGGTGAATTATAAAAAAATTACAATTACAATATTTCTATACGTCTGTTCTGAGAACACAATTATGGAGTTGTCCACTGCGGGATTATTATTTCATTAAAATAAATATAAAGCCTCACAGAGACGAAGCTATATATATTAGAAACGTGTATGGAAGTCTTTTAAACGTGCAAAAGACTTCTCTACACGTTTCTTATATAAATAGTTTCAATTTTGTGGAACTTCTTTAATTTATCTTAATTAATTACAATTACAAAAAAAATATATCGATTGTATTATTTGTATGTATCTACTTATATTATTTGATTAATTACTCCTACATGTTTCTAAAAATCTTTCCATCTTAGGGATGTTATATATATGTCAAAATATCAAAATGAATAATGTCTTTTGATATTTTTACATAGGTATATATAACACACCGACAATGGAAAGGTTTTTCCGAAACATGTAGGTGTAATTAATTAAATAATATAAGTGAATACATACAATTAATACAATCAATATTTTTTGAAAATTCAATCTACAATGTTACTGAATCAATTGAAAAATAATTACAATTACATTCAAATATTAAAAAAAAATGACTCAGGATATAACCTATAGGTAATTAATTAGGTACTGACAAAAGGAGCCAGAGGTACTGGTACAAGGTGGAATGTCGTTGTAATGGTAATATTGAGAGGAGAGGAAAGTTGGTAAATGAAAAAGTAATTTAATTTCCATCACGCGCGACAAATTGGAGAAGTTTAATTTTTTTTGACAGAGAAGCGAATACGGTGTGGCATAAATATTTTACTATTTTCAAATTAAACTAAACGCTTGTTCGATGAAAATAAGGCTACCTTGCTGGTCTCCTGGAATGGGATTCGAACCACTAAACACAGGATCACCAGGTAAGTGGCATAACCAGCAGATTAAGTAGCTATTCTATTGTTCTAGTGGTACAGTAATGAAAATAATTATTATTATCTGCGGTGTAGTTTGCAAATTCAGAAAATTGATTACTAGTTTGACATTTCTAACTACTAGTTAATATTGATATTTCTAGATGTTACCCGATGTATTAACTATTATAATCTACGAATGAAACAACATTAAGTAATATTGTTATAATTATTCTACATAAACTCTTAAATAAAAAAATTATGTGAAGGGTGGGAGCGAGAAAAGAATCACATTACGCTCTTGACGTCGATTCCCCGCTAGGGTACGCAGAGAGGATAGAATGCCGTATTCTTCTATGTTGGCACACCACTTTTGCTTCGGCTACATTCATACATATTCTCAAGCGCGCTACGGTTGTTGAGGCTTTTAACAGGGCCATCCATGCAGTATTAGTGGCAAACAGAGAAGCTGACCTGCAATGCCTAGTATCTAAGATGTCCGATGTATGCATGCAGACTGAACTTCTATGAATGTTGGCAAATTGAAAGTGATGGTGTTCGAGAGAGACGAAAGAGTAACGTAATTGTAATCAACGAATGCTTGGAACAGTTTGTGTATTTGGGAAATATGTTTAGTGGAGACGGCAAGGATGAGAACGATATCGAAAGGAGAGCGACTGCGGGTAACAAAGTAAATGGTGCTCTAAATGCAATTATGGCCAATAAGAACCTGTCAGTGGCGTTCTAGTGCCAACTCTGACTTATGAAAGTGAAGCCTGGAATTGGCAAAAAAGGAATGAAAGAACCTAACCTGAATCCGGTCACGAAACTTTTGAATAAAGAATCGTTTTAGAATGAAAATCGATAAAACATGGAAGTAGGCTGGCACTTGGACTTTTTTGATTCATCGCATAATATGTCTTTGAATCGTAATGAGACGTCGATTCGCAAACCAATAGTTAAATTTGTAACTATTGTGTACTTCAAAAACAATATTAATAATTTATACATAAAACAAGAAAGTGTTATCAATTATATTTATCATCTCCCTAAACGTCGTAATAATATACATTTTTAATCAATATGTAAATATCAATTATCACAATTACGCCCAATTACGCACAATTATGAAGTATTACTTCTACCGCGCGTACATGAGTACAGTATGTTTTTATGGGTTAATTTTTTTCGTTTTATTTTTACTTTCGTTACTTATACAAAAAATAAAATTACAATAGCCACCCAAAGAGCGTTATCGGGCAGCTAATCACCCTCGCTGCGGATGGCATGCGTCTTGTCCGGGCTGGCATTTATTACTTTTCCAGGAGACAATACTATTGGCCGAGACCACAGTATAGTAAAGCATACAGTATTATATCTTCATACAAACAGCCGAAACGACACCCTTCGAAATCTCGGTATACTTCAGACTGCTCAGTCGCCGCAGGGCTGCAGTAATATACGGGCGCAAGCAGTGTGAGACCCTCCCAGGCATACATTTAGGTCAATTTATGGCACCCCAAACCATAAAGAGTCAGTCAATGAGCAGCCCTGGTGCGTTTTTAACCAAGTTTAAGTACCAAGCGGCCGTAGGTATTTATTTCAAGGACACTGCCAAGATAACATACTGTATGTATTTATTATACTGTGCCGAGACCCATCAACTACTTGAAAACGTTATTTGTGGGTTGGTCCGCACCCTTCCAGCTCAGACTGGCGACAGACGGACAACGCGCGGAGCGCCGAGGCGCGAAACCCGACCAGTACACATTTCTATTTTTATCTGGTGAATTTGTTATATACAATGTCCTCTTTCACAAGTCTTAATCTATACTAATATTATAAAGAGGAAAATTTTGATTGTTTGTTTGCATTGAACAGGCTCCGAAACTTCTTTCACATTTAGAATTATACATTATTCCTGATGAACATAGGCTATAGAATATTTCCAAAAATGTTAGGGATCTGTATGAAAACTTCGATAATGTAACCCAACGTGTGAAAAAAATACCAAAAAAAATCTTATATCGCGTACGCTGCGGAAATTTTTGACAATGGAGCAAAGAGATGTACTACAGTTTTATAGAGGACATTAATATCTACAAAAAAGTCTGCGATACCATATATCTGGTATTACAGCTATGTTACAATAAATTATGTTAACAATAAATGCAAACATCGTTTTTTAGAGAACAGGGGAACCTTTGTTTTCCCTCACAAATTTATTTTTTACTTAATCCTTAACCCGTGCAATGCTGGGTACGACCAGCTAGTATTCCATATAATGCAAACATCTGGGATATTTTTTGTTCATTAAATTATCTCTCTTCTTCGTACATTTCTGTTTTATTAACCTTTCACGTAAATACAAATCAAATTACCTGTTTAGAGGGAGATTAATAAAAAAGGAAAAATTTTATTACTTTTATTTTAGGGGTTAAAATTTTTTTGTAGATTATATTGGTAGCAGACTCGCATACACAGCTAAGGGCCGGTTGTTTCAAGTTGGATTAAAGTAAGCGATCATTTAAAGCATAGATATTCAGGAAAAAGGATGGTCTGATTGGTGGAGAACGCAAAAATCTATGCTTTAAACGAACGCTTGATCCAACTTGAAACAACCGGGCCTAAGACGCGGGTATTGACAAAGAGGAACAAGTGAGTACTGGACGTTTTTGAAGGGAAACTTTTGAGGCTTTTCTTTGGACTGATTCTAGGTAGTAGACGCAGGCGCTACAACAACGGGATCTATACTATGTTTAAAGGAGCTAAGCGTCAATACATTTATAAAATTGGGAAGACTTCGGCGGTTGAGTCATGTGCACAGAATGACTGGATAGCAAATAGCAAAGTCTTTGCTAAATAAGGTGAAAGAGCATAAGAAGGCCAAAACTAAGGTGGAGTGATAACGTATTCAAAGACATATCTAGCTTGGTGATCCAGAACAGAATCCAATGGACGAAGATTAACCAGATGTTTTGGAGCCAACAGTGATGAATATGTAGATGGATACTATATATATGCATATATTGTATTTTTTGGAATGTTCATAAAATTATAACTATTTTAATTATTCTAGTTCAAGTATTTAATATATAATTAATCTTCATACGCGTAACCTCTTTTTATAAAGAAACTAGCTTACCCGCACGGCTTCGCACGCGTAGATTTTTAGTGACTTTTATCATATTATATCAATTATTAACCATAACATAAAGTACATATGTCGTCGTATAGAAATTGTTCAGTTCTACCTACAACTTCTCCATAGAAAATATTTAAATATCTCTTACCGTTAAGGCAGCGTTCGTAAAAAAACGCATCGCTCGATCATGACTTTAGTTGTTATAAAATAGGTCCCCGAGAAAAGTCATTTTATTTTAATGGGATAATAAGTATTAAGAAGCTATAAATAAGATGCTTTAAGCGTCAGTACATTAAGGATGCAAATAAACATTATGTAACCTTGTAAAATATAATTACGAAGATATTTACCTTTCGCCTTATACCCAGCTTTAATGATTTTTTAATGGATTAATCGCATGTGCATAAGAGATAAAACACATTGCAGATAATTAAATGAATTTTTGAAGCATTGCCATATATGGACTTGTCAGGTTTTTTGTTGAGCCCACTCACGCGGGCATTTGTGAATGGTCAATTTTTTCCGCAGAATACTACACAGACACTTTTTTGCAGACATGTTTTTGTACAGCCCATGCTGTGTTGACATTTCAACAAATTTTGACATTAATTAGGGCTAAATGAGACATATTGTTATGCTGACTGCCCCTTTTGGGATTCAGAGACGGATCTATGTGTCTACGCGACCAGAATAACTAAACGCGTAACTATGAATTTGTATCCAAAATTTAAAAGATTATTTATAGATATATGCATATTCAGTCGTATTCTTAAATAATTAATATTGCCATTACTGTATCTTTACAGTTATTGTATAACATTGTAATGCCGCCACGTGAAATGGCATGTTTTGGCAGTTATGGTTTGTTGAAAAACTTATTTTTTAAATTCTCTATATTATATTTTTTTTTGTAATCTGTGATTAATCTGTGTAATAAGTTGCACTTCAAGATTTTTTTACTTAAGAGACTCGCTTTAGGACGAAATTTAATAAAAAAATGTAAAACACACTTTTTTAGTATTTTTTTTTAATCATGCAAAATAAATACTTTAACTGCGCAATAAATGTGTCTTAAAAATACGCGTGGGGGGATATTCTTCGGCTGTGATTCAACCCTTTTTCATGCATCTCTGAAAAATTACACTATGGTTGAAATGTTTTATATGCTATGTTGTTGAAATATTACACGAAGGGCAAACTTTCTCATGAAACTCTTATCTTTTTTTCCCTGGTCTTGAGGTGAGTACTCACGAAAATGGCGCTATATAAATGATCCAACTATTATTATTATTATTATTCATTCCAGCTCACTGTCGTCATCGACTCTTACTTGGGGTCAGATATTCTCGTCCTTAGACTATACGTTCTTCTGTCCTGGATAACGTCACCCAATCCGTGCTTCTGCACGTGACCATCCCTTTGCGCTACCCATGAATTTTTTTATGCAATGTAACTCTGGATGTAATTCGGGGAAGATCTATGGAGATCACCTGGTTAACAATGCGATCGTCCAACGTGGCCATACCATCTCAATTGCCTTTCCTTTTCCACATGACCATCTCAGCATGCGCACTTCGGCGTTTGTCATTTTTCGCAATATCGCTTCTATGGTGTTACCCGCTATTAACAAAATAATTCACTCGCCACATGCATGCTAGCCCTTTATACAAATTGTGTTGATTCCGCGATGCCTCGAGAACGTCCTACATATTTCCAGTAGTCTCTCTATATTTCCAATAGCCTCCCCATATGTACAGTGACTACGAGAATGGCCCAATCGATTCCAGATTCGTGTGGACCGTTCGAGAGATTTCGTTAGTGTGTAATTCTTACTGATTCTACCACCTCGTGACAATATACATAATAAATAAACCATTTTTATACCCGAGTTTCGAGAGTACCAGAATCATCCACTTGTAGGTGCTGTACATCGCTCAACATTCGGAGCCATGGAGGTCTGTCTGGGCGGGTCTGACAATTGTCTGGTATACTTTCCCCTTTAATGTTAATGGCAGTATTGGATCTCATAGGACTCCCGTCATGGACCTAAACTTCGTATATCCCACACTAATTCTACGTGAAACAAATAAAATAATGAAAACTTTGTTTTAACCACACTTATATTTTGTTTTCAAAAAATTTTCAACATGTTTCGGGAGCGACGCTCCCTTCTTCAGGACAATAGAGTACATTCATTATCCTGAAGAAAGTACCTAGTATCACTCCCGAAACATGTTGAATTTTTTTTATAAACAAAATTGAAGTATGGTTAAAACAAAGTTTTCATTATTTTATTTATAAAATGGTTTCATTATTTTATTTATTTATAAAGTGATTTTGAAAATTTTGAAGAAGTCTATGTGTTACGTCTACTGCACATCCTCCATCGTTATGGATGGGTTAAACTCTTTTCATTTTACAAACGATAAATAATTTTTATTTTTATTATTATTTTTTTTTTAACAAACAGACCAACAGGTCATTAATGACCCTTATAGATGGTCCTAGAGTTACATTAATTAATACAAAGTATGAATATTATGTGGACATTCGAATATGATATAATTACACAATATACTTTTTACGATAAATTAATAATAAATGATAAAACAAATTGATAATAATATTCAGACTGACGCAAATCACTAAATACAATTTTAGGAATTTTTAATTTTACATTTTTATTACATATTATTATAATTAATTAATGTCTTAATGATACAATAAATTGTAAATAGTATTCCAGAGAAAAAAATTGCACTTCAATATATAGGTACAATGTTTACATACAATTATTTTACATAAATATACATATATCGCAAATCAATAAATGCAAGTTTTTACGTAATACACAATACACTTTTTATAAATAATAAAATTATAAAATCTTCAATGATCTGCAGCCTCTCCCAATTTCTCCACTCTTTACTCTAATATACGCAGAATCTCCACACATGCCAAAAACGTAATACTCCCGATGCGTATCTTCTTCCTTTGCGAGCGCATTTTTTTTGATAATCCCTAATCGCACATCGCGTCCAGAAATATCGGGTACGGAATGAAAACAATTCATCTCGGACAGCCCTGACCGGCTTAGTGTCATAACATGACACCGCACCCGTCCAGCGCATAAATAACCCCGCATCAACCGCCCAGACGCAGGGTTGCCACAATCGCATATCTCTACACGAGAGAGTACGGGCATTATCCTTGGCTTTACCTAATTGAGTTTATTCTCTGTATATATACTTGGGTACAACAGTTTAGAGATTAGAAAGAATGCATATTTGATTATGCATTTTTATCGATTGTGGCGCGGTGTGATCGAATCCTGCAGAGCATTTGTTTGTACGTTATAGATAACTAGCTGTGCCCGCGCGGCTTCGCACGCGTAGATTTTTAGTACACTGTTTGGATCGTCGTAGAACTTTCGCGAACCTTCTATAAGATTCTCCTTCCAGAACTTTCAAGAAATTTATCGAATGTACAGGAACCTTCTAGACACATTTCGCCACTCAGTTTAGAACCTTATAGAACTTTCGGGAATTTTCTAGAACCTTCTCCTATCAGAAATTTCTAGAGCAGGTTTTTCCGGAACCTTCTAGACTCACCGACACAGTCGGCGCGCCTATTTCGAAACAATCTGAAGCATTTGCGGCCACCCCATAACAAAACAATGTGCTAGAAAGCACATTTTCGTCACCCACTCCCACCCACGCTTAGCCACTCCCACCAAACTGGCACATTTTCGATGTGACACCAAGGGCTATCAACCACCATAACCACCAGGGGGTGGTAGTGTCTGGTTGTGAAGAAAACTTGTCGGATAGGGAAACACGGGTTTCTTTATATATATATATATATATATATATATATTTGATTATCTTAGACAGAATCAACATAGATTATTTCACATACCTATGCCTGTTGGAAGAGCTACCTCTGTTGAACAACGTTATATTGGACATTGATCTGTTCCATATCTCTGAGAGGGTTTTCCGAAACAGGATTAAATTAACAATTAAAATATTGAAAGACTTACGTATTGAAATTATGTTTTTAATATAAATGTTTTATTTCAAATAAATTAAATTAAATTTAAACTTACAATAACAAAATATTTTGATATAGAGTAATCAATTTTACTCAGCTTTACCGTCAGTAATCAAGAAAACTTCGATTAATCAATTTTAATCATTGCAATGAATCAATGAACATGCGTTTTTACGCTTTTTTTAATTGCTGATCTTTTATTTATAAATAAAATTGAAGTGTTTAAAATCCATTCTTCTTCTTCTTCTTCATCAGCCTTCGTCTTTCCACGCCTCTTCCTTCTCTTTCCGTCCTTCCTTGTTTTTGCTAATTGTAGCCATTTCTTTCCCCCCACAGCGGCTGTATCATCGGCCCATCTCTTTTGAGGTCTTCCGATGCCTCTTTTATTCTCCCAAGGTCTCCATTTCAGAACTCTGGGAGGCCATCTTGTAGCATCCTGCCTTGCAATATATCCTGCCCATTGCCATTTTAGCTTCGCTACACGATCCATAATATCCACTACTCTAGTTCTGCGCCTAACTTCGTCAATTCTAATTCTCTCTAAATCTCTTAGGCTTACTCCAAGCATGGATCTCTCAATGAATCGTCGCGTGCATTTGAGCTTTTCTGCACTTTTCTTTGTAAGGGCCACAGTCTCCACTCCATACGTCATCACTGGCAGTATGATTCAAAGGCTTTTCTTTTTAGGCTAATTGGGATCTCTTTGTTCTCGAAGATATGTTTGAGTTTGCCAAAAGCAGCCTATCTCAATCCTATTCGTCTTGGCAATTCTGCTGTTTGGTTATCTTTGTTCATTTTTATCTTGTGTCCTAGGTATATATATTCATCTACTATTTTAATATTATTATCATCAAGTGATGACTTTGTTCCGTTACTACCTAGAACCTTTGATGTCGTTATAACACGGTTTCACTGTGATCAATGTAAATAATAATAATAATAATAATTGGATAACTTATATAGCGCCGTTTTCGCGAATACTCACCTCCAGGGCGCTTTACACAGAAAAATTGTTATCTTACAAAACAAATTACTGCTAGAAAAGAAAAAACTTATTTACTATTACTTATTCACTAGGTGTCATACAAGAAATGGAATTAAAATTGAGTTCTATAATAGTTGGGAGTGCCTGAAAGAATTAGGTGTTTACGCGGAGTGCACAATACGAGTCGAAAACATTAGCTAGTTGTTGTGATCAGAGTCTATAGGTTTTTATAGGATTGTCTAAATAAATGCGTCTTAAGTTGTTTTTTGAACTGTGGTAAGCTGTCTGTTTGTCTCAGTTTATTAAGTAGTTTGTTCCATAACTTTGGTCCAGCCACCGCGAAAGCACGATCACCGAAATTAGTTTTGTGGACGCGATTTACTTCAGCTAACCTATTTGTATTAGATGTTGATGTTGAGCGAAGTGTTAGTTGCATAGAATGGAATGCAGAAGTCGGTTGTGTTTAGAGGGGCCATGTTGTGAATAGCCTTAAATATTGTAAGGCAAAGCTTATATTCAATCCTCTTTGGACATCTAAGCCAGTGAAGGTTTTGAAGATGGTTTGAGATGTGCGCAAACTTTGAAACGCCGGCAATGAGCCTTGCGGCGGCATTAAATACAGATTGTAATTTCTTCTTCAAATGTAGCAAATTTATTTTGTGGTAACATAATTATAATTAATATAAATTAACTTTGTTTAAACCACTTATTTATTGAAAAAAAATCAACAAGTTTCAAAGCCAAAAAAAAAAAAAAATTTTTTTTTTTTTCCTGATGAAGAAGCCATTGGCTTTGAAATATGTTGATTTTTTTTCAATAAATAAGTTGTTTAAACAAAGTTAATTTATATTAATTAGACTGTAATTTGTTTATTTCCTGTTTCGGGAGATGAGCGTAAATACCATTACTAATAAGGATATTCAACAAACATCCAAATGACGTCATCAGTAGACAGTGGACAGTGGGCAGCGGACAGCCCTGCTTTTACTACAAACACGTCAAAAGATTAAACAGATCTTTGTTTTATTTTTTCATCCTCTTCACAAGTGTCGGGTCTAGCTGGGCGCCAGGAATGGTGGCGACAGGGCCCCGCGGCATACCGACAAATTACCGTCTCCGGACGAACAAAACCGAGCCACCCAGCCAAAATGTCACGCGACTCGGGCGGAGGAAACGAGCAAAAAAGTAGGCTGCATTTATTTTGGATTGCACACAAGCATTTTGGCAAATAACGCTCAGGCGTTGTCTGCAACAAAAGAAAATTAAATTAAAGAAAATAAAGAGAAAATGACAAAATCTTTTTTTCCGACTTTTTTCGCACAGAGTGTGGAGCGTATAGCGGCAAGTATTCTTATTTTTCTAAGCTTCACAATGCCACGAGGTCAAAATACTGTAGCGAAATATGTCACAACAAACTTGAGTTAATCACACAGTATATTGTGACCTTAAACCCGGAATCCTCTGAATTGAAGGTCAGTGTCATGACCACTGGACTAGGAGGTCTACCGTTATTATGTGACATATATAAAATGTGACAGCAATAATTAAGTAGATGCATATAGCACCCCTAATAATGTATGGGCACAATTACAAAAAGCATTTTTTTTTAGAAAAGCCGTAAAAAAAAACAGCGATGTATTATTTTTTTACATAATAGGCTCTAACATCTTGATTTTATATGCTATATACTACGTATATAGCATATAAACTGTGTGTATAGCTGGTAAACTGTGTAAAGATAGACTCTCTTTACACGGTTTTTCTATTTGCTATTTTGGGCGTTTCTTGTATTTGTGCCTCTTTAATATTTACACTAAGTTTTTATAGGAATTATCGAAAAATAATGCTTTTTTTATATTAAAATATGTACTTTATTTGAATGTAAGATTGATTTATGCCTATATAAGGTTAATTATATTATTTGAGTTATCTGTATTCTGAGTCAGTTATTGGCGCGACACTAATTCTACCCGTCTAGCGGGAAGAAGCGGGGGGGGAAAGAAGAAAGTGTGAAAGGGACACATAATACAGTATTCCCTTATTTGACATTCCTTTTCTCTTTCCGTGAGAGCCATCGTGTAGGACTGGCAAAAATGGGCCTTTCTATCAGAAAAAGTAAAATTCTAAAAATTTTAATTGTGCCCATACTTTATTAAAGGTGCGATATGTAGGTACATCCGCAATATAATAATTTCTTTCTCCGTTCACAACTTCCTAGGATCTAATAACATTGACTTTATGCTTTTTAATAAAATGCTTTGAATTAGGTTATTTTTAATGTTTCAGTTTAATGAAAATTAAAACTAATAAGTGCATCCATAATTATATCGCATATATCATTGGTATTAATCATTAATCAAAGTATATCAATTTTCTATGTAAAAATGTCCGTCGCTACCAGATAGCTCAAATAATAATGAGGTTTAATGTAATAATATGATATAGTAAGCAAAAAAGCATAATTCTCTATTTAATAATGTATATTTGTAACGTTATCAAGACGCAACTTTACTCTAGATTCTAATAATAATAATAATTGGATAACTTATATAGCGCCGTTTTCGCGAATACTCACCTCAAGGGCGCTTTTCACAGAAAAATTATTATCTTACAAAACAACTTACTGCTAGAAAAGAAAAAACTTATTTACTATTACTTATTCACTAGGTGGCATACAAGGAATGGAATTAAAATTGAGTACTATAATAGATAACGATGTTCTCACAGACTTAACTGGCGACCGAAATATTATATTAGGTACAACAGTATGTCAATTTTGACGGATCATAGATAGTATATTATAACTATAACTAGTTGTTAATCATTACATTTAAATAGCGATTTAATAAACTTTTATTTCTATATTAAGAAATAATCTAAATTATTCTCAAAATTACCATTAGGTAGATAACAATCATATGGTCAGGATGGACAGGAATATATGGTTTATTTTGTATTCACGACAGCGTGTGTATATTGTTTTCCTACTGTTTTAGTATGACTTTGAAATTTCTAGAAAATATATATATTTGTTACCTGAAAAGGTAAACAAAAATAAAGACAAGAATAAGTTAGTGATTTGCCCTTTCGCAAAACAAATACTTATATCAGCATCGTATTCTGTATAGATAAGAATACTCAGAATATTATTGATTGCTTTTTAATGACTTCACTTGGTTTACGCACAGGGTCGGCTTAAAGGCATTTGGCACCCAGTCAAAAAAAATACACTTTTTGACAGTTATAATCGTATAAAAAAATGTTTTCTAGCTTCCAAGAACCTAGGATTTGCATTTGCATTTGTAAATAGAATAATAAGTAATGAAAAAAATGTTACTCAAAGGAAAGTAGCGAAAGTAATGAACACACAATAAGTAATGAAAAGAAGTCGAATTCGTTGCATGCATTAATAGATATTATTTGAGTTCATCATTCAGACTTGATGCATTACACACACAACAATACTATGGCATATCTACTGTAAACCCATTCCACATGTAGGTTTGTAGATTGTATAAAGAGGTTAGCGCGAAAAAGAAATACTACACTTTACAAAAGTACATATCCTTACCACATGCACAAAGATTATTTCATTCACAAAATCCACTCTCCAGATTGTATTAAACATACCGTTATTGCAAACAACAACCGTCCGTGCTATATAAAATACTACTATATATTTATAAAAATTAAATGATAGGTTGGATCTGATGTTCAAATCAAAAACAATAAATTCATGTTATAAAATAAAATAAAATAAATTTAAAAATTGTCAAGTAACATTACATTTTAATTATTGTGATCAAAATTTACGTGTAATTTATACTGACCTACAAATAGAGATGTTTTTTTAATTGTTCGTGTTATTATATTTGCACAACAAAATAGGATTTTAGGTAGGTATATATTATATGTGTTATGTGGGGTACAAAAGTAAAGACAGCAATATCAAAAATTTTAAAATGTGTTAAATGCAGTCACCTGCTAAATTAGAATGTACTGTATTTTAGATTTTATGTATCTATCCCTTTCAAAATCATGTTTCCTATTTTAAAGGCTATTTATATTTCATATAAAATCTCTAATTCAGTAAATTCTAAATGCCTCCCCCTCCACATATCATGAAAAAATGTGAATTTTCTCTCGAAGCATAAGTGAAAACTCTTTTTGGTGGGGAACATAATTCTTTAGGGAATGTAAAATAACTAGTAACTGATTAAGATTCAATGTATTTATCTTTATAAAATAAATAAAAATATATACCTAAATATGTACATACCTACCTGTTCTCCAACACACTAAGTACGTATTTAATTAATTACAAAAATTCTAACAAACACTACGTTTTACCATGAAACTATTTATATAACACGTTAGTTCTATATATAAATTTATTGATTTGGTTTATAATTCATATTTCAATGTAGATTGACATCAATCTATAAGTAATATACACTGCAACATTGTAGGAGGGTGTTTGTATGATGGCTTGTCAAATTATTACCGACACATGAGACGTTTGTAAACGATTTGACGGACATAATTTTATTGTAGAATTTATTAAATTATGTTTGTTTTGTCATCAAAATTTTAATGTTATGTACATTTAATGAATAAATTATTTACTTGAATGGGTTTCATTGGTATTTGAGCATGTTATCAGATGTTGGCGTACCTACTAGCCTAAATTGAGAAGCCAATATATAACATAAGTGTCATCTTAATTACAAACCGGAAAAAATTATTCGTCTAATGCTGCAAAAACTCTCAAACGGGGCACTTTGGTTGATATTCTGTCTGAAATTTCTAGTCAAAACAACTGTTAGCTTACAATGTCATTACCATCGAGGGATATATAGCTTTGATCAATAAATTAACTTTCAAAAAATGAGATCATGACGCTACATTATTTTTTATGTTTATAGTGTTACTTTGTGGTTGGACATAATTATTAATTTGAGAAAACTAACAAACTTTGTACAAGCTACACTGCTTGTTTTTAAACGTCTACCGCTTTTGATACTGCACTGTATTTTCGTCGGGACGGACGCGCAATAAAAACAAAATATTATTATTGTTAAACAGAACAGTTAAATAAAACAAAAGTTTTTGGGTCCGTCCTAACGAAAATACAGTAGATAGGTATCGAAACCGGCAGATGTTTTTTTAATTTTTTTTTATTTTTATTTAAAATATAATAGAAACCTAAAAGGTATATGGATAACATTTTTACATGATTCAATATAGGAATATAATAATAATATAATTTAGATACAAAGTCATTTTTTTATAGTTGGCCGAGTTTTAGCATTTTTGTCACATCTGAATTTGTCAGTGGTCAGTTGTTTGGTCGTTGTATAGTTTTAATCCGTTGCAAATTCGTCGGAATTGTCTTGTTTTTGTTTTGGCGTGTGTCATGTGATAGTTTTGAGCCATTCTAGTGTTGTGTTGTGTTTAAAAACAATCTGTGTGTGTGGTTTATATAAAGTTCGAGTGATAGTATCGATTTTTTTCAACGTTTGAAATATAAGGAAATATAAAATTAATTTATTTTTACTATACACATGATTCCGAGTCTTGGGCGAATCCGGGTAGTAAAGCTAGTATTTAATAAAAATAAAGTTAACCGATAGTGCGTAACAGACACCATAAACGATCCCGTTGCCGACCCTGTATATGCATAGTTACAAAACAAATAAATTTGCAGACGGGTTATTTGAAATGTCTTTTCGATGACCTCATTGGGGTTCTGACCTGGGGGTACAAACGAAGCCTGCGGGATAAGCCTTTAAGCACTTCCTAACTTTCTAATTCCTGTGAAAAGGATTCTTCAGCGACGGCCTTGTGCCTCTCATATTATGAAACATTTTGGAAGCAGGTAAAAAATTCATGAGTCATCCGGTCGCGAAAAATGCACCTGAGTACACACTGCCCTGTAGCACAGTATACTGTGCCTGTAGAAAGTTTACGGGTTGTAAAGGTATTGCAAGGATCCTAGGAAAGATTGCAGGAAGTAGATAAGTACCTATGTACACAAGTAATATATTATATATTACTGATCCAGGTGCTCTGTGGGTAGGTAAACTAAATTCCTCTCATTTCTCGTCTCAAGAAAGTACAAAATAATTATGCTGCTTGTTCTTCGTCAGTCATTTTGCACACACCTTTTAGTACTTTAGGCCTCCGTTAAACTGCTATACCTATCCTTGCTCTCTGTCTTGTGCTTCTTTGTTTTTCCTGTTTTACTGTTTTTCCTCCCCTCAAGAGCAGTCCCCCTCGTAGTCAGGTGTATTAATTTACATTTAACTCAAAGTACGTTTAGTATATATACAGCTTAATACAGTAAAATTAAATTAAATATGTTTTAACATAGCAAAATAAAAAATAAATTAATGTTACGAAATAAAAAATCTAATGTAAAAATTTAAAATTACAAAAAAAATGTATGTAACGTCATCAGCTGTACGTTAAAAAAACATCTTGTCAATATATTAGCAAAAACACAAACATAAGATTTTTTTATATACTTTAACGATGTATAAAATGCCATTACAAACTTCCAAATTAGGTAAATAGTAGCACTCTTATTTAATTCAGTGGGCAATATATGGGTTCTCATACGAATCTGTTCTCGTTCGAATCCCTGTGAGGCCATACTACATCTATGCGATTTTCTCAAACTCCGTTGTGTTAAAAATAAAGTAAAATAAAATAAAAAAGCTTAAAATGATAAATATTTCACATTAATTCAAAAAAATATGTGACAACATACGCTATAGATACCTAGATACGAAAAATATCTTATTAATATGCTTAATTTGCCATCTCAACCATTCTTTGATTTATTAATTATTAAAAATAGCAATTTTATATATTTTTAATGGTGTAATTTAAAAAATCGTTATACGATTTCAATTATCTAAACTTAAACATAATTCTACATCCTTAGTAGATTATTTATTATATAATTATTAAGATGTTAAAAAAGTTTAATTGAATTTCATAAAATTAAAAAAGAACTTGTAGATACTTATCATTTACTTATGAACTTATCAGTATATAAAACATACGTATAAAAGTTATGCTGGACTTATAGAAATATAGGTGTATTCAAGTTTGTTAATCATTTTTAAATTTGATTATTGTCCTATTAAATATTTGATAAAGAGGCTCCGTAGTCTCATAAATTTTTATCACGTACGCTTATATTTTAATTTGTCCATCTTATCTCTTCAATAAAAACACACTTGCTTCAATATCTAAAAGCCTTATCCAGACAGCGAATACCATTTTGAAATATAAAAAATTTTAATCAAATCTTTAAATGTTGCAGACGCAGAACGATTAAAAAATTCCAGGTCATCGAATTAATGTCCAGCGTTGTGATAAGAATAGGAGCCTGTTTAATCAAATTTACGATATTTTGAAAAAAAATAATGGTGAATTGATTTTCATTGCGATTTTGAGAACAGGGTCCAGATAATCTTCATAAACATCTTGCAAAATTTCAGAGTTGTCCGGGACACTAGATTGAGTGACGGAAAAATTTAAATGATTATTTTTGAGATTTACCTACATTTCAAAAAGATGAATGTAGCAAAGTGATATAATTTCAATTAAAATTTTCGGTATAAATATAAAAATAATTCATTTTCGAACTCATTACGTTTTGATAAAATTCACCTAAATGGATGATTTTTGCTTGATTTAATTTATTTTTTTAAGGTATTATTATTTTAATTTTGCTATTGATCGTTCATTTGTTATTGCACAAATACACAAAATTAATGAAATATTAACAGCTGTTTTCAAAATTTAGTTTGAAAAAATGCATTTGTTTTGATTTCTTGCATAAACCTGCGTCATCTAGATCATCTGAGAAGACAAAGTAATACATGAACTATTAGAAATCCTGAGATTAGCAGAATAGAAAATAAACGTCTTTAAGATTATAAGATTTTGTTGACTAAAGGGTAACGGAACTCAACATGAATGAGAAGTGGTTAAGATTCTCGCCTGGTGATCCAGTGGTCGTTGGTTCGAGCCCCATTCCAGAAGACTGGCAGGCTAGTCCTATTTTTTATAGCACAAGCATTTAGCTTAATTTTAAAACACTAAGAATATTGATGTGACACGTATTCCGTGTTCACATCTACATTTCAAAAAAACAAGTCATATAAGTCACTAATAAAATAACAATTTATTGAATTTCAATTTAATCAAGCTCTATATGTAGGGTATAAAAACAATGGCTGCAATATCCAAAAAAATTAAAAAATGTTTTGAATATAATCACTGATAACTACTAAAATTTAAAATGTTTTGAATTCTAGATTTTAGGTATCATCCATCTCTTCCAAAAGCATATATGTTTCCTATAAAATCTCGACTTATTATAAATTAGTAATCTTCGATGACTGCATTAAATATTTTTTGGATTTTGCTGCCTTTGATTTTATTCCCACGTATAATATACAACGAAATAAACATTAACTGTTGAATTACTCAAAATGCTCACTTCATTTGATGAGGACACTAAGATTGAATTGTCTGTATTAATCTCCGTAATATCAATATTTTCAGTATTCGTAAATTCAATCAGATACTATATAATATTTCATAGCATTTATACGTCCCTTTTCACACTGGTTTATCATAAAATTTATGCTATCCTCTTATACTCGCATCTAGTTACCTAAGTACCGAAATAAAATAAAAAATTATATGAAAAGTCCCTATTTACGTTTTCAAACTTGAAGGCTGTCTCCATTCTCATAGCGCATCAATACCAAAAGTTCTTACAATCACATTTATTAATATAAATAAATATATGTGGCTCATCTTCGGTAGATTGCAGATTTTCTGTATAAATATCATTACAATCTCTTTGAGGTGATATCGCTGATATGATGTAGAAAAACAAACTTTTGCATTGCTGTGTTAGTATTTACAATCCCGAATGCTTGGTGTGAATATTGCAAAATAGTTTTGTATCTGAGTGACACAAAAGTAGCAAACAATGGTATTGAATGGCTATTGTGTCGGCACGCTCGAATAAATTGTCACTTTGAAAACGCTGTTGTACTTTTCAAAAGCCACCTTTGTACACAAGGATGATAAACACGTGCGTACAAGCAATGTTTGAACATTATGAATATTACCAGTGATCCACATAACAAACAAACACCTTGTTGTTGCATTGTGTGCCGTGGAAAATAGGAAGTTATACCTAACTCAAAAGCGAGACTGAATAATTAATCTCAATTGTTAGCTAAAAGGCAACGAAAACAAATATGAAAAACAGACATTAATTGATTAGATATTTATGTCATGAACTTTTTTTTAATACTTTATATTCTTGGTTCTCTTTTGCATCACCTGTAGTTTCTTGATGTAGACCTCTTTTCATATAAGAAAGACAAAACAGGTATACGGGTTTACGGGTATAAACACCATTACAATGAAACAATGTGCGTCTACGCACGGCCCACACATACTAATTTAATTGTCTTTCTTAAATAGAAAAAGGTCTATCACTGGCTAAGCACAATAGTTTATGTGAGTTGTAATAATAGTTTTGCTCAATTTTTTCTCAATCTTTTAAGATTTTTTTTTTGATATTTATATTGATATTCGATTTTTATATTTATTTCGTTATTTATAGGTAGTCAAAATTTGCTGCCAAAGTTAATTTTGAATCTAAAATAACACCTAAATTCATCCACCTTTTTAATAAGTAATGGACAAAACATCGTTGCAATCGAATATCATTCACACACTCAATAACGGCTAAGCCCACCGCTAGTTCCCCGAAGAGATAGGCAGAGAAGATAGAGTGCTTTTCGTAAAAGCACATTTACGTAATGGTGCAAAAATAAATATATTTAAAAAATAAAATATAGAGGTATCATTCCAGTTGCGAAATCTATGTATACTAAATAGTTAATAAATAAACAACAGATAGGTGTTTCTAGCATAAACCATTGAAATATACGAAAGGTTCCTTGATTTTGAACACATGTACGTACATATAGAACTTTCAAAAATTTGATGTGTGGATGTTCTTGTGATGGAATTACTGAACGTTGCATTGTGAAGAGTGATCACTTAAGCCATTTCATACAGGTTTTACGACCTGAGTCATCGTAATAGAAACCTCCATCCACGTTTCTCATATATAAATCGCCACATCTCTATGAGACTGCAATAATTTATCCTAATTAATATTTTCAAAAATAAATATCTTGATGAATGCGCTACGAATGCGGTATCTATCATAATAGTTGTATTCCCACCTAGATACTATTATCGAAGACACAGAACCGATTTATTTATGCGCTCATTTAACCATATTTTTCATACATGCGAACATGCACATAATTAGTTATTTTTTTATCAATATCTAGAATATTAATTTATTTTATTGAGTATTTTTGAAAAGCTGCTCATCTCGGCAAAGGTTCATCTTAGTGAGGTGAGTGGCTCGCTTCTTTATATATTGTAACGAAACGGTAAGCAGAAAGAATTGCACACTGTCCGAATCCCTTGTAATAAGTATATCACAATACTGTGGACGGATCGAAAACGGCCTATAGCAATTTAGTCCGAACAATATTTGGGAGATGCCTGGAATAATCTAGAAGCGACGGGAACCTTCTCCCAAACACTAGAAAGGACTAGAATAATCTAGGAGGTTTGAAAGAACAGCACATCGAGTTGTTTTGACATTTCGATTGGTGCGAAGTAAGCACCGGACAATGGCGATGTGCTCAGTCGTGGAATTTTGGAGCGACAAATATCGAGCGAAATAATGAGTTCTTGCCTAAGTAACGAAATTAAAAAATGCGACTATTACAAGCCAGAATTGGATGGAATGTTCTAGCGAATGTTAAATAAAGTGTTCCCAGCGATAATGAAGTGTTCATAGACGAATGATAGCTTTCAAAACAGTGTGATTTAAAGAATAGCATTAAGTTTTTTTTATTAATTACTAATTATTTATTAATTTCCAGTACTTCCATTTGTCTCCCAAAGACACGACCCGTGACAACATGTAGCTTGTTGGTGTAATGGTCATGAGGCTCGCCTAGTGAGGTTCGAGCCCTATTCTAGGACACCATCAAGTTAGTCCTCTCACAGCACAAGCGTTTAGCTTATTTTGAGAATAGTAAGAATATTGATGAGACACGCATTCCGTGTTCGCATCTCTATTTAAAAAAATATGTAGGTGCATGTATTTTTGTTCATGATAAATAAATAAATAAATAAATATTGTCAGACAAAGATATTCATTTTAATTACTGTGGCCGTTTCTTCGTTTCTGGGAGACTATAATTCCTATTCATACCGAGGATCATGAACGAATGACATCCTCTTCTTAAAGTAGGGTAGCCAACAGCGTCCTTGACCAGGTCAACCTTTGGTCTTATAATTTTTCCCCGAAATTGGCATTTTCTCTGCTGGCAATGTGTCATAAAAATTAGAGAACGCATCTCAGACAAATAGCGGATCTTGGACCCATAATTATTCCAACATGCAGATAGTTTTTTTTTGTATCTAATTCAAAAATGATATGTAAATGTTGTCTTATTTAATAGCATTGTCATCGTGCATTTAAAAATCATAAAAGCGGGTCTAGCCAAAAACATAAACGCGAACAGATAAGCTTTTCAGATAGCATCGGACCCGTCCATTTCTCGCCATCAACGTGAAAATTTAAATAACTTGTCTGCATTCATACTCGAATCATGGAAACAAGGCGTGGATGGACAAAATTACGTATCTCTTAATTGTACATCGCCTAACACACACCCAATATATTACACAGGGTGTCTCACAGCTAGTAGCAAAAACATCGGGGGAGTTTATTTTTTTCAATTTTGAGCAGAAAATATTCTTTACACTGGGTGAAATGTCACAGGGACATCAAATTTGCTTCTTTTTTTCTAATTATTTTTAACTTATCTTCTATATAACATTGTTTATTATGCAAACAATGTACCTATATAGAATATTATAATTTCATTCACTTTAATATGACGTCGTTGTATATATAATAAATCCTATGTGCCGTTTAGTACATTCTGAGATACACAAATTAATTTGTCAATTTCTCATATAAATAATGGACATATACTAAAAAAAAATAGTGCCGTTCATTTGGAATGTCTGCCTAGTAATTATTTAAAATATTTGTTATAAATCTAGTCTGCGCAAATATTTTTTAAAACAGCTTTTATTTGTTTATCTCAGAAAGTACTAAACGTAGGAGTTATTATATATAGCGACGATAAGGCAAATTAAATCTGGTTCAAACTTATGCTTGGTTATAATAATTTTATTTGACATATCAAAGCAAATGTTCATGTCTATGTATTTTAGTTCTTGTCTAGATATATATTTTGGTGCTTTTGGCGGTCTGTGAATATATCACATATTGAGACACCAGATTGGTATGTTTCATAACAATGAGAACTGCTGCCAACTTGGTACCTTCAGCACAAAATCTCAAAAAGTGTAATAATACAATAGCGTCATAAATAAAAAATGCGCCAAATCATTCCAAATTCAAACACAATAATTTACTCAAATTTCACTTCAAAGCCGCCGCGACTAATGCACAGCGCGGCCAATAAGATCGCGCGCCCGATAGGTTAGTACCTACTTATCTACGGCTCACTTCTTCAACTTTCTTGTGTTCCCCCGTCAAAAGGGCCGACGCCGAGTGTCAAAACTCTGGTGAAACATTCGCGCTTCTATCTCGAGACCAATCTACAAACGCGTTCCCAGCTTAAAAGCATTTGTTTTTTTCGTGTTCAAAGTGCGTTCGGAGGCGTGGATCAAAGTATCGGCTGCAGCGGCCGTGTTGATTCTGATTTCGGACGGCGGAAAGTAAACACTTCAAATACGTCACCACACCGAATCTCTGGATCAAAATGTGAAAAGACAACGAATTTTTGAAGAGATGGATGGTTTACTCACCCAAGACTAGTAAATTCAATGATTTAATTCTGTATGCAACACTAAACATGTTTACCGTCACGCCGTTTCCCGTGGGGGTTAGCAGAGGGGGGTAGAGCGCCACACTCTTGTGTCCTGACATGCAACTCTCGCTTCATCCACATTCATACATCTTCACGTGCAAGCTCGACGGCTGTTCCAGTGTCTGGTTAATCTGGTCGTGCCACGTCTTCCGCGGTCGCCCTTTCTTTCTGACACCGTCAACACTTGAGTTATACCTATATCATTCGTACCATGCTTTCCTAACTCATTCGCTCAATATTCCCAAACCTGAGCAAGCCTTTCTTAATTCTATTAATTATGCTAAGATCAGCTTTACATTCATTCCTAATATCTTCATTCTTTACTGTAAAAGTAGTCAAAAACAAAGAGACATCCTTACCTACAGTTTAAACACTATTAACAAGAAGTACCTACGAAAGAAAACAATCAAAACCATCATAAATTAAAACACACCATTTTTGTTATTTTCGAAGAAGGTTTATTCTTTGGTGTGAGGTGTGACATAATCAATTAATTAAAATCAAAATACTTTGTTTGACCACTTTAATAGATAAATCTACAAGTTTCGAGAACAATGTTCTTATCTTCAGAATAACTAGTAGGTGTATCTACTGTAATTAATAAACAATTTTAAAATAACTTTATTCTAATGTTGCCTCTTCGATGTTCTAATGTTGCCTCTGAGAATAATGAGAATAATGTCTCCATTGAAAGCGCTTAGGCTTACATATTATTGCTATATACCTAGTGGATTAAATCTTGATGTTTAAATTAAATTCTTTAAATCATGAACTTCTATCATGTCATTCCACAAAGTTAATGCCAAATCAATAAATAATACAAAACACCGTTAATTAATTTACAAAATATATAAAATTCGTAAGGCAATACCTTTTCACAGCTTGTCAAATTACTAGATCCCAGACGATTATAAAATTATTTTAATGTTGGTTCGTACGGAATGCATTTTCACCTTAATTTTTTGCAGTTCCACCGCGTTATCTGCCCCGAAATAAGATGGATCAGATATCTCCTCACGAAATGGACTTCGCATCGTTCGCTTTGTTTCAGTGAATCCAGCAAGTCACACCCATCAAACGGAGAAACGCCTAAATTACCCGTCTTTGTCGATAGGGACCATCCTTTCGGTTATTTCCATCAAGATTGGTGCGAGATTAAAGAAGGCAGAGGTCCCAAGTGCCCGGGGCACTTAAAAATAACAATTTCGCGTATCCGAGACGCCGATAACACTATCACCCCGCGATATGTTTACAAATTGTTTTCAGATTTTAGGGGATTTTCGGAAACTTGAGTATCTTTTAATAATTGTTATCGCAGACACCTCCTCCACTCTCCGAGTAATTAATTTAATATTTGAGATATTAGGTTGGTAGAAGTTACCTACATTTGTCGATTAATGTTTTTTATTGGATATTTTTAGTTAATTACAGTGTGATATTTGAAATAGGTGAAACATATTAATAGTAGTAACAATCTAATCTTTTACGTGCTGCCTCTGTAAGAAAACTGTTCATATTTAGATACGGGGTTCGCTAACAGTGTAATATAATCAAAGTATTGTAATTCAGTCTATAACTGATGTATAAATGAAAAAATTTAATTGAAATAAATAAACAGATGTAGGTAGGTAGGTACCTACTGAAAAATATAAATATGTGAAGTAATAATGTAAAATACAGTAACACATAAATTGAAATAAGTAATAAACTTACCTATCATATTAATGGAATTTAAATTGAAGTTTTTTTTATATATTTTTTAAATTCACTTTTGGAAACTTTTTGATTTAGAATATTTTTAATATAGTACCTAGTTAGTTGATTAAATATTTAATTCTTGTAAAAGAATAGTGGTTTTGCGCTGCACTAGTAGGTAGGTACTTATATGTTTGCTACCTGATTTCATGTAGGTTTGTATGATCAGATCGTATCGAGAAGAAGGGAACGACTTCGACTCTTAGAATTAGGGAACTGCGCCTAATTCGCAGTGGCGTGCAGTAAGTTAGGTCACCAACTTTTTTAAATGTTTATATTTATATCTACTACAGCAAATTTTTATTTTTATTTAATATATGGTACCTACAAATACAATTCTTATATATTTACATATCAAATAGACATTTTTTTAATTACTTTGTAGTCATGTAGACCTCAGCCTCAGTTCTTATTATTATATATGTGTCTAATATATTTTGAAAATATGGATATTATACAATTAAATCTAGAATCGGACTTATTTCAATTACCTATACCTAGGTATGTTTCTATTCGATTTCTTCTTTTCAATTGCAATGCGACAAACGATAAAATGATAATCCACCTAAAATTTTACTTACATCAATCGAAGTTTTTTTACAAATTACCGTAAATTTATTCATATAAATAGAAACATATTGAATTTATACCTACTATTAATTGTAAGTAATGAACTCAATAATTTAAATAAATAAAAATTATTTTTTATCTATCACACGTCTCACAAACGAAATTTATAATTTACTTTATAACTCCAGCACAGAACTAATAAAAAAACAATGTGAATTTGTATTTAAAATACCAAAAAATAACTAAATATATTCGCAACTTAAGAGTTTTCGAAAGTTTAAATTAACAAAGTTTTACGGTCGCCACGTTACGAACAGTAGAGGTAGGTACTACTTTGATCTGTGAACATTTGCAGATTTATATAGGCATAGGTATGAATTTATGACCTTAAAAAAATAATAAATAGCTTTGTAAAAAATATGTTTTATCGCTCCGCGATATATTTACGAATATTTTTTTCCAATTTTTTCCACCTTATAATTTTTATCACTGACACCTCCACTCTACGACTACTTAATATAGAGTTTAGCATTTAAAAAATAGAATAAAAGATTATACTAAGATATGTGGGCAGTACAAAGAGTAGTTTTTTAAAATTAAAAACGTCACGTTAAGTCAAAATATAACCATAATTTTATGTGAAATTTTCAATAAAGTACCTACATAGGTACTTTCAAATAAACTGTAGGTATTATACTCTTTCCATTTAAGTAATAAAATCGAATTACCAAGTATGTTTACGATACACATTGTTTCGTTGTGTTGGTTTTTACGGGTGTAAACACCAACACAACGAAACAATGTATCTCGTATGCACGGTTCATACATACTAAAGCAATTGTTTTTCGTAAATGGAAATAGGTCTACAAAATAAATCGAAATAAAATATGTACCTACCCGGTATCTAGGTAGTTACCTACCTACTATTACCTATACCTATCATTATATACCGTCAGATAAATAATTACCTTTTCAATTTAGTTTTTATTTCAAAATATATGTTGATTCACTCATGTTTCAATCTAGGTACCTACCTACCTACTGACTACTGACTACGCGCGCCTGGAAAATGATTGGATACAAAACAGTGATATAATATTTTATTTTTTCTTTCTCTAGCTAGTATAAAATTTCTAATATTTTTGTGCTTAATGTTAATATTTTTTGCTTTTATTTTACTTTCACTATTGCTTTTGTATTATACAATATATAATGTTCTTATTATCCACATTTTATATTTATATAATCAATTAATTAATTAATTAATCTTATAGTTATATAGTATTTTGTTTTATATCTTTATTATTTTTTGTTCTCACTATATTGTTCAGCTGCTCATCTCGGCACAGGTTCTTCCTAGTGAGATGAGCGGCTCCATCTCCTATGTCATGTAACAAGATGAAGATCAATAAATAAATAAATAAAATAAATTTTAGTATCCCAACAAATAAGTAAGTTTGGGAAACTTTCCACAAACAATAATATTATGTATCTGTCAGATTCTTCCCGAGGCCCGAGCCATAAATAATACACTTAAAATGGCGGAAGCTTTTGAGAAGTTTGCGTTCTGCGTTCGAGTTATCTTTCGGGTAACACGTGGAACTTCTAAACTTTTACTACAGCCAGTTACATCTGTAGGTACTCGTGTATTAAGTGTCTACACGTGTTTACTTGCCAATACATTATGTACCTATCTAAAATAAATAAAATTGAAGGTATATATATCTATTATTGTTTTCCGTTAGATATGTTTTTTTCTTTCTGGCAAGCATCACAGAAATGGCATGAGTTTTCCATTTCGCATGTAGGTAGATAACTAACTAACTAACTAACTAACCATCACGCCGTTTCCCTGCAGGGGTAGGCAGAGAGGATTGAACGCCACACTCTTCTATCCTGGCACACCACTTTTGCTTCGGCCACATTCATACATCTTCTCATACACGTTCTACGGCTGTTGCGGCTTTTAAAAGGGCCATCCTCAAATACTTGTAGTACCTGATCATGCCAGGTCTTTCGCGGACGCCCTCTATTCCTGTTGCCTTCAACATTCGCCTCATATATTTTCTTAACCATCCTTTCCTCGTTCATACGTTCCACATGACCAAACCATCTCAGCACTCCTTTCTTTATTCTATCTACCACACTACAGCCAGCATTGCATTCACTTCTAATTTGTTCATTCCTCACTCTATCGACCAAAGATTTTCCACACAAGCGTCTTAGTGACCGCATTTCCACCGCATTCAGTCTACTTTCATTCCTCTTTTGCCAATTCCAGGCTTCACTTCCATACATAAGGGTTGGCACTAGAACGCCATTATGTACCGCTAGTCTTGCTTCTTTTGACAGATTCTTATTGGCCATAATTGCATTTAGTGCACCATTAACTTTGTTTCCCGCAGTTACTCTCCTTTCGATATCATTCTCAGCCTTGCCGTCTCTCCTAAACATACTTCCCAAATACACAAACTCGTTCACTTGTTCTAAGCATTCGTTGTTTATAATTACATCACACTTAGTCACTCTTTCGTCTCTCTCGAATACCATCACTTTCGAGATAGTAAGGTAGATAATGTCACTAACTTTGTCGTAGGAGTTAGATGATATGTATAGCTAGATACCTACATGAAAAAAATCATTCGCTGCACTGCAAGTCAAATAAAATGATAAAAACCTTGCAGAATTTGAAAATATTTTTTTGCAAGGTTTTTATATCATTTTATCTGTCTGTATGAATGAATTTTTAACAGTCGATATAAGTTTCTGTAATGATAGTTCAACTTTTTACAAAAAATAAGTCAGAAATATTGATATCTCCATGACTATTTACATTTGGTCATGGTTGCTTGAACATTTTGACTCGTAATCAAGTCAGGAATCTACCCGTAAAGTAGTTATTATAGATTAGCTCTGTTATAGCCTGAATTACATTGGAGAAATGTCACTGCATGAATAATGACTCAACTCGAAAATTAATTATTTATGATAAACGTAGGTAGGTTTACCTACATATTCGTTCGTGATAAACGTATTCACATTGATATGAGCGTAGTTATAGTTAAATGAAAAATGAAGTGTTTTGGAATACGCCGTTAGTCGGTTTTCTTTAAAATATGCGAGTGAGGTGGATATGTGACCTTTTTGTTCTGAAGGTATACTTTTCAAAAATAAATCTAACGCATCAATTTCTACTGGCAAACACTTATGATATGATAAAAAGTGCCCGCAGGGGTAGACAGAGAGTATCTTGCCTTTAATTTATCTGATCGTGCCAGGTCTTTCGTGGACGCCATCTATTTCTGATTTCTTCAACACTCGCTTCGTATATTTTCTTTATATCCTCTCTTCGGTCATAAGTTCCACACGACCAAATCATCTTAGCGATCCTTTATTTATTAGGTATATCAACTACGTTACAGCCAGAATTAGTTTCACGTTCACTTTCACGTTTAAGCCTAAGTGACCACATTTCCGCCGTATTCATTCTAATTTCGTTCTTTTTAGCGAATTCCAGGCTTCGCTTCCTCGCATATGGGTTAGCACCAGAACTCCATCTCGGACCGCTGTTCTTGCTTAGTGTGACAGATTTCTATTGGCCATTTAGGTATGTTGTTTCCTCCAGCCCTTGAATATCAGTTACGCAATTGATATTAAAAATGTTTTAAAAAAACGTCCACTTACTTTTTCTTTTTTTAACATCAATGATAAAACGAAATAGATTCTAAGCCTCGCGTATCTACACTTATATATGTACCTACATAACTTGATTTTAAATTAACGGTGTCAGCCCTAAACTATATGTAGGTATTAGGATTTGTTTCTATCCAAGGCCCGGTTGCGCGATCTGAAATAAATTTTACTTGAGTAAAATTAACCCGAGTAACTTTTTTTAAACTCGATTTCGGGATGCTTAAACGTCTTTTTTACCACTGTTAAACCAACAGTAAGGCTAATACGGTGCCAACTAACTAAGTATCTAACCATCACGCCGTTTCCCCGCAAGAGTAGGCAGTGAGGATTGAACGCCACACTCTTCTATCCTGGCACACCACTTTTGCTTCGGCCACATTCATACATCTTCTCATACAAGTTCTACGGTTGTTGCGGCTTTTAAAAGGGCCATCCTCAAATTCTTGTAGGTAGTACCTGATCGTGCCAGGTCTTTCGCGGACGCCCTCTATTCCTGTTGCCTTCAACACTCGCCTCATATATTTTCTTAACCATCCTTTCTTCGTTCATACGTTCCACATGACCAAACCATCTCAGCACTCCTTTCTTTATTCTATCTACCACACTACAGCCAGCATTGCATTCACTTCTAATTTGTTCATTCCTCACTCTATCGACCAAAGATTTTCCACACAAGCGTCTTAGTGACCGCATTCCACCGCATTCAGTCTACTTTCATTTTTCTTTTGCCAATTCCAGGCTTCACTTTCATACATAATACGGTGCCAAGTGGAATAAATCTCAAATACCGCATATATCTATGGAATTTGATTTAGGTATTTCAGTTTTTTATCACTACGTACTTTTGCGGTTCAAAACCATTTCAAAAAATGTCAAACCCTTAGAGTATATACAATCCAGTCAAACCATTGCTAAAATAAAGCGAAATTAAAAGATTCATTGTAATGTTTACAAATTTTAATACAACAATGACAGCGACAAAATTCAAATGACAATATATGGACATTATGGACAAATGTCACATTTTCAAATCAGCTGTGAGAGGACGGCCATTTTTTTTACCAAGGATTTTACCTTTACCCACCGATATTGGAGAGTATAAAATGTTACTCTTGTATGTAGGTACTTCGACGAGTAAAATATTTGTTACCATAGATAGAACAACCCGTTTTAGTAAAAAAAGTTACTCGGGTAACTTTTTTACCTTTACTTTTACCTTTACTATCTACAGATGGCGCAAGCCTAAATCTTTTTTACGATAAATGATGTATTTTTTTAAACGTGGAAAAGTGATGAATAATGACAAAATATTCCAGTTTATCAAAATGATTCTGGAATGATTTTTAAATTAATTGGCATAGATTAGCAAGATAATCTTTGTCACCATTTTAAACCAATTTTACGTTAAAAAATACGAAACAATATTTTGAGACCATTTTTTTTTGTTCAGTAATTAATATTGTTCAGTTGGGTTCAATTGACTAAAAGCAGTTTAGAATATTAGAATATTAGAATATATTTATTAGTCGAACCTTATTTTTTTAGCTTTTGGCAGACACTATTCATCGAAGTGCTTCAAATATTTTGCATAATTATAAATCAAAATGTATATTTTGCTACTTCTTGATTGCAAATCATGAATCGGCATAGAAAGTTAGTTAAGCATTAACCTACAGATACCTATTAAGAAAGATTCTCACGAGTCAAACATTTAATTTCGCTTTACTTTTGTCGGCAGGTAGGTACCTACCTACCTACCTTCCAGAAATTCTAATCAAGTAGAAGTGGATACCTATTAGGTATAGGGTCGACCCTAAAGCTAGAGTGCAAACTTATAAAATATTTAGGAACTCTACAGCTTATCTATTAGAATTCTTATCTTAAAATAAATTTCATCTGCCTATTTTCTTTGAATAATTCAATTACTATTAAATTTTTATTTATTATAGGTATACCTATCTAAAGATACGCAGTAAATTATATTTATAAAGTTCAACAAAGGTATAAGAACAAAGGTAATAATAAAGTAAATAAAAGATATACAAAAAATATGTACAAGAAATACATAAAAAAATAGACGAACAAAGGAAATAATAAAGTAAATTAAAGATGTATAAAAAAATTTAAAATATTCGCATTCATCTTCTTTTCGTTTTTATTTGGGATCGGCTCCTCCTGCCTGACAGCCAATGACGCGCGGCTGTGTTCAAGTGGGCCTAAACAGTGGCGGATCTCGTACTCGGGCAAGTTGCCAAGCGCCCCAAATGTTATTACGGCCTAAACTATTTACAAACGCTACCTTCTACTCTGAAATGAGCAAAAAAAGATTTGTAACCAAAGAGCAATAAAAATTCAAACATATGATAATAATAATTGGATAAAAGAGGGATTGTGGCTTTGCCGTTACATCTTGGAATAGCTGAAATTCACAAAACTAGGCTTCGAAGGTTTGACCATACGGAAAATGTGAAGGATGTATCACCTTTGAAATGGCTGCTAAATGAAGTAGACATAATTAAAATAAAACGAGGTGATAAGACAATTGGATAATATTTAAATTTACATTAATGTATACCTAACTGATTTCAGTCCAATCGTACGCCTATCATAATTGTGCCATACGTACCTAGGCAACAACCTAACCTAACTATATCTTTTCTTTACAATTTTGAATGCATATATTATTGTTGTTGATATTTAATTGCATAGTTTTCTATCTTTGTATTCAAAGATTGGCCTTCATTTATTTTCATCTACGCTAAAATTTTATTTCGATTATAATAAAGATAATTTTATACAAATTATTTGACTACAACTATTTCTCGGGGTATACCTACATCTTATCTAACCAGCCGAACAATAAATAATAATTAATATACAAGTTGTGCGTAGGCACCTACATGCCACAGACTTCAGAAAAATAAATCAAAATAATTAGATATTCAAAAAGTGGCGTATTAAAAATGAATAAAAATAGTACCAAATTGTTGAGACAAAACGAAAGAATGGGTAGAGAATTGTAAGAATAAATAAAATACAAAAATGACACGTTTTTATACGCTTTCTTTGCATACATTCGTACCGAATCGAGTTTTTAACATCAACCATGCAGTATCCAAATATTAGACAAGTTATTTTAAGCTTAAAATTGTTCTTCAGGCGTTTCTGCGGCTCTTACTAGTGAGTGGCGTGATAATTAATTTAATTTGAGTGACTTGATTATTAATTTTAATCCAAATAATGAACAAATCCTGTCGAAAATGATTTAATCATGTATCCACATTATGTAAATGTTGAAAGTTTTAGAGCTCTAACTAGTCAGAAAGTTGATGAAAAATCAATTACAAAATTTCACCACAACAAATAAACAACAAACAAATATAGTTAAATAAAAGCACGTAAAAAGTAGATATACAGGATTATCACATTGCTTGTGCCATGGGAGTCCACGATTCATATCATTGCTCTTTTTAATACACTCATACAATTGCATATAATACCCAGATTGTATCAGTATTATCCTACTACCTATACTTGCTGTGGTCGGTTGATATCGCGGGTCAGTATGTAACGGATTTTTGATCTAACGTGACTCATATACATTATGATCAATCTAGAGTACAAAGATTTGTTTTTATCTTATTGTTTATTAATTATATACATAAGGCATCTTGCAAAATCGTATATTTGCAATTAGTGTGCAAGAATACGTTACTGAATAGTTCTGAAAAAAATCAACCTAGGTACAATTTTACCAAAACAGTGAAGTAGGTTATCACCATATACCTACTTATCACCGTTAATTTGAGTATTTATTTAATATTTTTTCTATTGCATATAAAACGTTTACTTTACCTATTGAGAAATCAGTCCCGCTCAATCTAAGAAATTGATTCGATGCGAAATTCAGCATTCAAAAACGTCCTCGCGTGCAAATACGGAAACTCAATTTGGAAAGCCTCCCGCGAGCGAATCACATTTCCTCCCCCCGTCCGAGTATCGATCACGCATGCCCTTCCGAGACCGCAATAAAACCGCCGCAACCCCTTTAATTCATAATCTTTACCCGGCGCCCGACTGCGCACGCTCCCCGCCACTGCCGGCGGCCATTTTGTTCCAAACAGCTGACGCCGCTCCGCCGCGGGGCGGCGCCCGCCCCGGCCGGCCAATGGGCGCGCGCGCTGTGGGCGGGCGCGAGGGCAATTGGTCGCGCGTTCGAATTCAAACAAGGAATTTTTAGTCTGGCTCTGGCCGTCGCGCCGTCGGGTGTCTGTGCGATCGTCGGCTTTTTCCGGTCGCGATCGACTTTTGTCACTTTTTTTGTACCCCGATAAGAGTACGGCGGTGTTTATTTTGTACGCGGAGGTGATCGGAAAATGAGGCGGTGTCTAGTTTAAAAGTGAATCAGTGAATTTAATAATTATAAATCGTTGTTTTATTAGAGTTGTATTGTCGTCGATGGAGGCAGTTTAGTTAGTGGGTAGTGTTTTTTTTCCGTATGTTGACATCAGAGGCGTACGGTGAAAACAAGAAGCGTGACTTTTTCCTATGCACTTATATATATTGAAAAGAACCCGAAATAAAAGATTTATCGATATTTCAATCACAATTATTAACAAATTAGTCAGATTTTAATATTTCATAATATTCTGCCGAATAAATATTTAATTTATTTTTTCCAAATTAAAATAAAAGTCAAGCTTCTTCTCACTGCCCGCCCCTGGTTAACATTGTTTTTAATTATTACACCTATTTTATCGGCTGGGATTGTAATTTGCAGGCGTGTGCAGTAGGTAGGCACATTGAAGCGTGACTTGCGTAAACATACAATTAGGTAGGTAGGTACCTATGTTGAAAAAAAATCGTAATATTTGTATCACAATTATAATGACACGCCTGCGTTTATTACCAGTAAATGTTTGAATATACCCAGGTACTCACTGCACGCCCCTGGTAATTTATATATGTGTGAACGTAAATAATTTTTTTGTACCTAGGTGACAATATGACTAAACTGAACAATACTTTAACTATAACCGATCCTCAGGCGGCCCTCTTAGCCTAGCGGGCATGACACTGACTTCCCACACCGAGGGTTCCGGGTTCGATTCCCGGTGAAGTCACAATTAATCTATGTGACTATATGACTAATCTACTCAAGCCTGAGTGTTTTGTGAAAATGTTTTGCTTCTGTAATTGGACCTCTTGACCTGTTGAAGCGTAAAAAAAATCTAAAATCTTCTGAGAGGAAAGCCCGAATGCAAGTCGATACTTAAATGATTTACCTATAGGTTAAGGTAAGCTTTAAAAGTCTTATTTTGTACTGCAAATTACGCTTTTGGGGTGTACTTTAATCTTTAAATCACCAAGTTTTGTGTCTGTATTGGGGCCTAAGTATCCACGATACCTATAGTTGAGTGTTTTGATTTGATAATAAAACAGAATTGACCGCGCGAGTAGGTAAGTATTAAAATTGTTATTACAATTTAAAATTTACATAATTTCATCGTATATTTTGACATTTGAGATGGACAATGTGTAGGTAAGTCATTTAATTGAAGAGAATCGCATTTATAAATTATACCAAATTTTTACTCGAATTATAGGCAATAGAAACATAATGCATCCTGAGTGTAAGAACTCTTTGTATTTTTGTGGGGTAATATTTTTTCCTGTTTATGGTTTTTCGATTTGTCGTTAGATAAAGTGACTCGTATGTCAAAATGTATGGTGAATGTTAGAAAATTGAAAGTGTAATATCTTCTTTAATACTTGCGTTGTCGATTCTGTTTTATTTAGAAAACAGGACAGTAAACTATACCGTGAATACTAACTCTCAGAAGTATCGATTGTGGTTACCGTGTTGTTAAGTTATGTCCATATTATTACACATACCCACATATGGTACCCACCTAATTAACAGGCGCGTGCAGTCAATTTATTGAAGCATGAGTTGTAGGTAGGTACCTATACTTACATATAACTAAATGTGTAGGTATAGTTAAATACTACTATACTTTTAAATATGTACCTATACTTAATATGACAGTTAGCTGTATTAGAATATCCTACATATTTTATTTAGATTTAATTCGTAAAAATTCTAATACCTACCTACCTACCTACCTATAGCTTCTTTCTAAGATACTGCACGCTACTGGTATCTACTAAATCATTACCATACCTACATCAAAAAATCTTAGCTTGCAACAATACCTAGATAGGTGCCAATGTAAGACCGACCATAGCACAGGGATGGCCAAGATAACTAATACACTTCTCGCACGTTTTTAAGACCCCTGCAAACCTTCATTTTGAAACTTTTTTTTTTCAATATACCTATATAAATATTTAAAATAA
Source organism: Agrypnia vestita (assembly GCA_016648135.1). NCBI lineage: Eukaryota > Metazoa > Arthropoda > Insecta > Trichoptera > Phryganeidae > Agrypnia > Agrypnia vestita. The sequence goes on from JADDOH010008295.1 coordinate 56,277, forward strand.
TCTATACTTTGAATGGCCTGTTAATTCTTTATTTCCTAGTTTTTATTTTATATCAGGTGCTTAGTTTATTTTAATTTATTATTAAAATTCTTTTAAGATCTCAAGCAAGATGGTTTTTGAATTAATGACCGTGTAGGTACCAATGAAACTGCAGAGATGTAAAAATGATTTATTTTAGCTGTTGCTATATAGGTACAAGACACTCACACATTTCTACATCCTACATATACAGAACGCTTACATTATTAAATTAAATTAAATTAAAAATTATTTCAAAAAGTTTGCATCGATAAAATATAAAAATATATACATCGATAAAGATAAAAGTTTAAATCGATACCTACCTACAACAATAGGACAGTTTTTGTGTAAAACATCTTTGATTTTTTTTTACGAAAGTGGTGCTATATAAATTATCCATTAGGTATTATTACATCTAGGACTTAAGACTTCTATGTTATACAACAAAATATTCCAATTTAAATATATACCTAGGTACCTACCTGTCGTTGGTTAAGGCATTTAAATTTATGCTAATTAGACGCGAAAAAATATAGTAGGTGTTTTATTTTAAAGCGATTTTAATTAAATATTTATTTTTTAGGTACCTACATATGTCATCTTTATATATTTTGCTATTTACAGTAATAGGTAGGTTCATAAGTTTATTTTTAGACGTTAATTTGGAGAATTTAACCGGATGTCATTAGCAATTTACAACAAAGGGTAAATAGCAGTTAGACCCGTAATTTGTATGAAGGTGAATATTTCCAAGAATTATTTTGATTAGGCTACCCATCCTTGAACCTGTTTGAACCTGCCTGACAGCCCTAATTTATGCATTCTAAGAAAATATAGAAATGACAATTAGTATCTAGCTAACTGTGTACCTGCTTAGAGGCCTATCTGAGGACCCACAATTGATTATACATATTATGATTAATTCCTAATTCAAAGAATCTATTTCAGTTGTTGTATTGTAGTCCATGTAGGTATAGAAATAAAAATTAACTACCCATAATTATCCAGGTGATTAAGAGATTCCTTTTTTCAAAATATTCTAATGTATCCACTAAAATAATATCTAAACAATGACATGACATCCGCTTATATATCTACTAAATTAACACACTAGGACTTTAAATTACAAACTGAGATATGAAACTTTATATACTTACCTATGTAGGTATATCCACTTATCCACTATAACAACGCACGCATATCCATTAAAACATCAAACTTTCGATAAGTAACTACCTACCTAATCGTCTTTCAAATCCACTAAAATAATAAACTCAATTCTTTATCCATCAAGAATCTAAGTAGAATAAGTAGTGCAACTGCCCATTGATTATAAGATACAAGTACCTACCTATCTACCCATCTATTTAAAACAAAAACATTTAAATTATTTTTTATTTATATAAGAAACAAATATAAATTCTCTGATCAGAATCTAGTTCCAAACAATCTTAATACCTACCTATTTAGTACAAATCGAATGAGTTTAAATAATTTTTAAACGATAGGAATATTCATTTTTACAGAATACAGCTTACTAATAAATTATTTTTGTCTCTAAACTAGGTTATTTGCAAATAAACTTATAGAACTTGAACAAAACTTAGTAAAAAGACTGTTTTATATTTAAAAAAGTGCCCAACAGATGTAAATATATTGAATTCGACGATAAAGTAATAAATTAATTAAAAGTGTAGGTGCATAACAATTTGAACAACAATAAATAAAATAATATAAAAACAATTACAAAAAAGTGAGAAAAGACACCTAGCAAAAAAGAAAATCCTACGTTGTAACCTCGATCTCGACTTGTGTGGTGTTGGACATACTCGGGAGGGTCGTCCGTGAAGGGGCAGGCGGAGAGCTGACTGCGGGGCCGGAAGCAGCACGGACCGTGAATGGTGATGGCGAGCGTGGCTAGCGCGGACCACCGCGCGGCTCTCGTCCAGCCCACCCTCTTGGTCAACGCGAGGCACCACATGGAATGCGACATCCTGCCAAGTAAGCCATCATCTATTCTATGTCACCGAGCGCGGCTGTTTGACGCCGGAGCACCTACTACCTAAAAGTCGGGAGTACCTGATGAGGGGGTTAGGTGGAGCTTCCTTCGGAAACGCCGACCTGTGATCTTCAAATATTTTATTCGGGTGTGGGTATCCCGCTGGGAAATTTTTAGGGGTGTGACTTTTTTGCGTGCTGGTCTTTCTTTAACCAGCCATTCTCATCTATAATCCAGCTGACAAGATTTTTTCTTTTTTTAATTAGTCCCTGTAACGTCATAAGCTTGATGTCTACCGTGGTTTATATGTGCCAGGAACGGTTTTCCGGACTGGCGAGTCCTCTAAAAGTGTTCTTAGGTTTTCACGGCCGTTCAGAATCTACTGTGTATAGTTTTCTGGGATATTCTGTCATGTATATGTGACATCAGCCCTGACGATGGACCCTGCAATTGGATCCGAAACGTTGGCCAGAGACGTCACATATACACGGCAGAATATCCCAGAAAATTACACACAGAAGATGGCGAGTCCTCTGTTTGTTTTGTACGACTTTTTTGATTTTTTCCTCAGGGGAGTGACTACTGTACCTAGTTAAACTGTCTCTACGGTATTTCCTCACATATATGTATATATATCATTGTATCATATCTCATTCTGTTGCTTTGTGTTTGCTTTTGATGACAGTGAAGCGGTTTTGTGTGGACGCCTCCCCGCGCCGATTGCACTCATATGAGTTTAAGTAACGCGGGGAGGATGACCACTTTAGCATTAAAAAATGCCGAATCGGGTGGCGAAAGCGTAGGGGCGATGTGGTGTGTGGTGGGTCGCTCTTCACTGTCACCAAGCAGTGAGGCCAGGGCGCCTCAAAATTAAGCAGCGAACGAATAATATTTCCAGAATGCGAAAAAATATAGGTAGGTACAGGGGGAAATTAATGAATATTCTTTCCTATTGATTATTATCTATATTATTAGACATTCATAATATTTTGAGTAGGTACCTGTGCTAAAAAAACACATCTAGATTTTTGTCCCCAGGAGGATCGCCATTAATCAAAATTAAAAAAGAATACTCTAGTCAAAGACATATTACATATTATATCGCATTACCAGCGGCGACATCTAGGTAGGTAGGTATATTCATGATTCACGGGGGTGACATATTTCAACAACAGATGGCGTTAGCGTAAGTTAAAGTGAACCGTGTTGCATAAATAACATATATATACAACTACAAAAAATTTGAAAGATGTGGTGGTCAATCGTGGGTGGAATTGGTGAATTGTGTAAAGTTATCACTTAAATATATATATTAAACATATACGTGATATGGCGCATGGCTGGCTTCAGTGCTTTAAAAAAGCCCTGTAAACACCCAAAGACTTACATGCATACCTACTTTCCCATATAAATAGCTTCGTCTCTATGAGACATCTACAATAAATCTTGCTTTATAAATTTATCATTTGGCAGATAAGTTTGAAGAAATAAAAAGTATGATAATAAAAACAAAATTATTTTCTTTTTCTACCTACATGTTTAATTTTTGTGGGAAACATCTCGCCTTTTAAGGGCATAATCAATTTAACTGTTTTACATTCAACAACTTGTACTTATATGAACACTATTGAAGGGAACTACTACAAAATTTTATGAATTTAAGTAGGTTTTCGTATTTCGACACGATTCTAAGAAACAATTTTGTTCTAACACTAATGATATTTAATGACGATAATACATACCTACTACATACATAGTGGGTGGATTAGATAAACCCAAAGAAGGAAAGATTGAAGAACTTTAGAAGAGGCCTACATCCAGCAGTGAAGGAAGAAAAAGAATTATATATATATATATATTATATATATATATATATACGGATAACTATAACATTTTATACAGGGTGCCTCATAGCTAGTAGCAAATATTTTATAGGTGGATTCCTGCTTTGATAATGAGTCGAAAATGTTCAAGCAACTATGACCTAATATCGAGAGTTATGGAGATATGCAATATCAAAGTTTGCATTTTTACATATTTCTGAGTTATTTTTTTCCCAAAAATTGAAATATCATTACAGTAACTTATATCGATTATGTAAAATTCATTGAAATAAAATGATAAAAGCCTTCTAAAAAGTTCTATTTTAAATTTTTGCCAGGTTTTCATCACTTTATTCAGCATCTATTGAAGCAAATGAATTTTTCATAATCAATATAAGTTACTGTAATGATACCTACTTCAACTTTTTGCAAAAAATAAGTCAGAAATATTGAAAAGAAAAATGCAAACTTTGATATTGCATATCTCCATAACTATTGATGGTCATGGTTGCATGAACATTTACGACTCATTAACAAGGCAGGAATCCACCTGTAAATTTTTAGCTACTAGCTATGAGATGTAGGTACCCTGTGTAAATGGGATAAAGGCAACATTATTCGTATTAATTCTAAGGTTTTTTTTATTCTAGTTAACCATTAGAAACTAAATATGTTCGAATCCTAATGATATTCTAGAATAAGACGAGTGTTTGAACTAAAATTTTAAAATATGTAATGATATTGTAAAAATATGGATCAAATCATCTCTTGCAGAAAGTATCTAATACAGCAATTTGGAAGCACCGCGTTTTTAGAATATCATTCTATAGTTTTCATATAAAACTATAGAAGTTGTTGAATGTAAAATTTTTAGATCGATAATGCCCTCATAAGGCGAAACGTGTCACATAAAAATTAACCAAATAGATCTATAAAACAAGTGTATTTTTATTTTCATGTGTTTGATTAAATTATCTACCTTTATTTTATATTATATAAAAAAAAAATTAAAAAGATTAAAACGTTGCAAATCATTATATATGGTTGATATTAAAAAAAAGGAATTTATAATATTTGACATAATCTACATAAATAAAAATGTAAATATTCGTTTGTACAAAATCGCTAATCTCTTAAAGTTCTTCGCCGATTGCTTTGAAATTTTGGCATAACGTTGTATTCAAATACAAGGATGTTTTTGTATACTACTTTTTTTTAAAATACTTACTTACTATTTATTTATATAAATAAAAATGTAAATGTTTCATAGTCCAAAATCTTAAATCTCTTAAAGTTCTTCAACTATTGTTTTTAATTTTTGACACAATGTTCTATTCGATTTCGCACAAATTATTTGAAAAAAATAGAATTTTGATAGATCTATACCTATAAAACTCAATATATGTCTGTCTGTCTGTTTGTTCTCTATACAAATCTTCACCGTTTGTCCGATTTGACTCAAATTTTGCTAAGTTATTCTTTAGGACTCGGCGGATCACAATGGTGACATTTTCCTCCTCCTCTTTTACCCCTTCCCCTTCCCATGATATATTTTCAATACAAATCTGTACCGTTCGACCGATCGGACTCAAAATTTGCACACTTATTCTTTAAGACCAGTCGAGTAATATAGGTGATATTTCCCCTTCCCCTCTAACCCATCCTCTCCCCCAGATATATTTTCTGTACAAATGTACACCGCTTCATCGATTGGACCCAAATTTTGCATACCTACATATTCCCGACGGAAAAAATAGCCCATATTTCTTCTCTAGACATTTTTTTTTATTCTTAAAGTGGGTAATATAAAAATTTTTTCCTACATCATAAGATATAAAGTATATTAAATTTTTAATCAAAAGTAAGTATCACATATTTTCTTAATTTTTTGCTTAAAAGTCGTTACATTGTTTTCATCCCTAATATCCCCTGGTAGTTTCATATATCACATCCATCCCAGCCTTGATTAAATGGAAACATTGTTTTAATAGAGTACAAGCGTTTAGCTTAGTTTGAAAATAGTAAGAATATTGATGTGACACGTATTCCGTGTTCACATCTCTATTTTTATAAAAAAAAAATTTAAAAAAATAGAGGCTTTGCAAAACAGTGGAACCTTTGTTTCACCCCACAAATTTATTTTCAACTTAATCCTTAACCCGTGCAACGCCGGGTACGACCAGCTAGTATTGTAATATATATTGTTATTTCAACATTTTCCAGAAAATAAGTCAGAAATATTGAAACAAATGAAAATTTTGAAATAGCTTATCTCCATAATTTTTCGATATTAGAACATTGTTGCTTGTACATTTTTGAGTCATAATTTAAGTATGAATCTACGTGTAAAATATTGTGTACTATTTCAATCAAAGCTCGAGCGGAATAATTAGTGAAAATTAAAAAAAAAGGTTGGAAAAACAAATTAAATATAAATATTCGATCTACCCATCATCAAGAAATATTTTTTTGATGTGACGAAAATAATGTTGGGGGCGGTTTAAAATAAAACCGCTCTGGCGCTTTTACCTACCGTCGGGAGCTTCATGCACCTATAGCGTGCAAGGTGAAGCCATTAGGAGTGGATGGAGCGCCAATCTTCTGTCCTGACACAACTCTAGCCTCATCCACCTTCATACATTCTCTTTTTCAAACATTATTTTCGGTTGTTGAAGCTTTTGACAGGGTTGTTCTCCAATATTATGTATCTGACCGTGCCGGATCGAATCTTTATCGGACGCCCTGTATTCCTGGAGCCTTCCAATTCGCCTCTCTTTTTCTACACTCATTCGTTCCACACCTGAGCGGTTCTTTCTTTATTCTGTCGTAGATGCGCTAGCAATCATTTTTTTCGATTCAATTTCATTGTCAAAGAGTCGGCGCTTATTATGCGCTAGCTGTTCGTACCCGGCGTTGCACTGTTTAAGGATTAAGTTGGAAATTGATTTACGGAAAATATATCAGGGGGAGAAGAAAAGGTAAAAGGGGAGGGAGGAAATATAGCCTATGTTACCTGCCGAGTCCTAAAGAATAAGTTTCCAAATTTTGAGTCCGATCGGTCAAACGGTACAGATTTGCATCGAAAATATGTCAGGGGGAGGAGAAGGAGTATGAGAATAGGGAGGAAATGTTGCATATGTTACCCGCCGGGTCCCAAAGCATAAGTATGCAAAATTTGAATCGAATCGGACAAACGGTGTGAATTTTATAGAGAACAGACAGACAGACAGTTTTGTAGGTATAGATTTAAACGAACATTTTCACATCCGGTAATTTTTTTACCTATTATAAATTAAATATCAATTTAAGTAAGTTAAGTATACATTTAATAATACGAAATAAACGAAAGTTTATTGTATATTTTCGCTCCTTATTACTCTAGATATTGAAAAATACCTGTTCTGTATTAAGTTGCCTCAGGGTCGGTGGTTTTAACTTTGATTATATAGGTATTTGATTAAAACTGAAAATCTGTATTATTTTATTCGGTTTTATCGAAAATCCGGATAATTAGTCCGAAATGAAAACTAATAAGTTATAGAATCGAAGTGTACTTAAACTTCGATTCTGTTATATTCAAGAACACATTCTTATTGTGAAGTTGCAATTTTTTCAGAACAAAGTTCTGTGAAATTTAAAACCAAATTTATTAAACAATTAGAATGTCATACAGTTAAATCAAATTCGGTACGATTGAAACTGAAATCACAATCACAGCATAAATATTAAAAAATAATCCATCTTTATAGTGTCGTTAGGCGTAGTACCTAAAAAATATGAAATTATGTCAACTTTTTTTGTATTTTTTCTATGATGGTATAGTACGTTATGAAATTTGGTATGAAATTTTTTTAAGTAAGTAATTTTTTCAAAAAATTTATTCTAGGTAGGTATGAACTAGTAGTCTTTTTATATGCATTCACTATTACCTTTATTTTATGTATTTTTAGTATTTGTATACTATATTCACCTATATTTACATCGTTAAAATATTCTATATATTTGTGCTTTTTCTTTAATTCCCAAATATTTTTTTACTAATACCAAATCAACACTGAGCAATTCATTTTACATACCTACCTATTTATCAGTGCCGGCGTGCAGCGCATACAAAAAAATGCAAAAAAGCTGTGCAATATTAATGACTCGTGTAAATCAAAATATTAATTAAATAATTCTTATGAAAAAGACCAACCCGTGGGCATGGTTAGATTTATCGTAACCTCACCAGGATTCGAACCCGGAACCCTCCGTGTGAGAAGCCAGTGTCAGCCACTGAGCTACTTTGGGTGAAATGTCGACAATTACGGAGATAAAGAACATCAACATTTGCATTTTATTTTCTGTAAATCGTCGACTATCGCTCATGAACTTGTATGGAATACTAAAATTCATTCGCTTACAAAAAATTCATTTTTAATTTCTGCAAGTTTTAAAAAAAAAAATTTATAAAAGCGAATGATTTTTTAATATTAGATTTAAATTATTTTCATAACGTTTTACGAAAGATAAGCCAGGAATATTGAAAAAAAAAACTTTGTCGCTTATCTCCGTAACTGTCGACATTTAACCCAAAGTAATTATGGTATTTTAACCGGTGAAACACTAACCGTTATTTGATATTTGCATCTGATTACGTCGATGATTGGCAACTGATTTTTTGCAATTCGATAGACAACCATCGGTATTAGACAACAATTATATCTTAGTTATAAATCATCAATATAATCAGATACACATCCTAAATAACCGTATTGAAAATAACCGCTTAAAATAACCGTTTAACCATCACTAACCCAAAGTGTAAAGAATATTTTCTATTTTTAATAATTAGAAAACGTGTTAATAGCAAATTAAATGTTATAAACAACTAAATCTATTTTGCAAATAGTTACCTGACAATTAATTTTTTTGGCATTAGTTCCTAATTATTTATTCGACTCCATGTATATTTTTGTATTTTTATTAATGTCAATACCTACTTCTAATTTTAATTTTTAGTATACGTTGTATCCTGGGACCATTACCACAGTATACCCAGAACAGAAGTTTATCTCCGGCCTGTCGGCGAGTTATTATCCTACTCTTGCATTGACGCTAGGGTTGTCACTTTATTTTTACTCCCTTTCTTTTAACTCGTAGCGTCTGAGATTCCGACGCATGAAGTAGACACGAAACCTGAAAATTTCTATAATTAGTATACCTAGTTTCTGCACTTAAATTGCAAGAACGCTGATTAACATCAACGTAGACTTTTAAAAACTCACACCTTTTTAGTAAAGCACCACAAACATTAAAAAAATCATTTTTTCGGGAAGTGCATTTTTTTTCTAAAGCGGCGGCTGCGAGCGCGAATGGCACCGAAGGCACGGCCCTTACTGCCGCCGCCTTGTGCCCCCATATTCTATGTCAATGTGTGCGTCACAGTGCGTGCGTACACGGCGCCGAGCACGCGCGCACACATTCTAATGGGTAGCGGCCAGTTTGTATGACGTATTACTGTTCTTAGTATACTGTGCCATTACCCCCTAAACATGTTGATATACTAAATAGTGGTTTTATAAAAAGTTTTTTCATTAATTTCATATAAAATGTTAAAAACTGGCACCTACTGGCGCTCCCATATGAGCTGAGCTACAAAAATTCCATAAAAAATATCTTAGGTACTTATCTTTAGGTCTATTTTTAGGTACCTACCTTTTATATATACATGTCTTCATCCTACTTATTTTTTGTGTTCGATACATCGATAGGTAACGTAACAGTGAATTGCGTAGCATGGATTGATCGCCACTTATAGGTTATTTGCTGTGTAGATTATAGATATTGACGAAGGTATATGACTCGAAAGTCGTGCAGTATATTGAAATATTCCAGATGTTAATTACTTAACAGATATATATTCGCGTGACTTGTGTCGATGTAGGTTCTGTATTGATGTACAACATTAATGCACTCTTTTAATTAAGCCTCCAATTAAAATGTTAATACTGCCTCCAATATCCGTTACATACGAATTATTCGCGTTGCGCGTTCGAGGCTAATAATAATAAATAACTTCGGCTTAACGAGGTATATATTAAATAACTCAAAAAAGCCTCTTACTCGTCGCCCTATCGGATATATTTCATATTAAATTGGATATATTCTTTACCGATAATTTCATTTTAACAGCCTTGAAAATACGTCGATAATATAACCAATCATTCGCGCATGTGCCATTCGAATTCATAAAATAAATATCGCAAAATTCGTACTGCAGTTTAATTACTCCCTTTATTTTAACTCGTGGCGTCTGCTTGCTTGCTTGCCGGCTTGCCGTCAAAAAAAACTTTGGATCGATTTTTTACCCTTTTGAGCTGAAACTTTGAAAGCAGACTATCAAATTTTCGTCAAAAAAATTAATAATTATAGTATAATTTCGGATTTTTAGAGATTTTAATGCTTTTTTCAAATTAGAATCATTACAAAAGTTTGATTTCTAGCAACGGCGGCCCGATAACGTCGCGGAATATTTTCCAAATTTGAATTACTCCGTCGGTATACATAATAGGTACTTCACTACGAATTTCGAATACCTAAATTGACTGACAAATTTAGAATTTAATCTTCAAAGCATGAAGTTTCTTATCAAAGCTCGAAACTTCTGACATTTTAGAAATACATATATTAAATTACTGTAAGTTTAGTGTTATGTCATATTTTTTAATTCGTCTTTAATTGTTGTTATATTTTACAAAGAAAGGGAGTATAATAAAAACTTGTTTTCTATGGGTTACTTTTTTTAAAATTTTTATTTTATTTTGAAGCAAGTCTCCTGTAGAATCGACGTTAAAATAATTCTCGCCGCTCGCACGTCGGACGCACATTTAATGATGCAAGATCATCGTCATCATCATCATCAATTGCTGAATGGAAGACTTTCCACCTTTTCCCACTTTTCTTAAAACTAAATTAGACTAACCATCATGCCATTTCCCCGCAGGGTAGGCGTAGAGGATTGAACGAAGCACTCTTCCTCCTGGCACAATACTTTTGCTTCGACCACATTCATACATCTTCTCATGCAAGATTATTTTATTATTATTTTTTAGAACATTTACAATCTGAAGTCACGGTGTAGGCACAGTATAGTAAAGCATACAGTATTATATCTTCATACAAACAGCCGAAACGACGCCCTTCGAAATCTCGGTATACTTCGAACTGCTCAGTCGCCGCAGGGCTGCAGTAACGTACGGACGCAAGCAGGGTGAGACGCTCCCACGCATACATTTAGGTCAGTTTATGGCACCCCAAACCATAAAGAGTCATTCAATGAGCAGCCCTGGTGCGTTTTTAACCAAGTTTAAGTACCAAGCGGCCGTAGGTATTTATTTCAAGGACACTGCCAAGATAACATACTGTATGTATTTATTATACTGTGGTGTAGGTACGGAGAAAATGTGTCATTATAGGAATGTTGTTCCCAAGACCAGTATAAAGGCGTGCATATTTTTAATACTAGCATATCTAAGTAATGATCAAAAAATGCACAATTATAAATGTACAGCATAAATACAAAGAGTAATAAGGGACTATACATAAGAACTTCACACTTATGTCAAACTACATATCAAAATAAAAACAGTCATAAAATAACGCTCTAAATTTTTTGTATTGTGTAAAATAGGCGTAATGTTAGCGAATAATAAAATTTTATCATACTTTATCTTATACATCGAATTTTTATTTTTATTAATGAACAATAAGTTCTTAAAAAGCATTTTTCATTCATCAAAATAAAATAAAACTTTTAACATTTTAATATGTGTGTTCTGAGTGCACAATTACTGGACTTGTCCACAGAAAGATAATTATTAATTAAGATAATTTTTTTAATTTTTTTTATTTATTTATCTATTTACCGCCCTTATGGGCTTTTACAATATACAGAATATTTTTTTTTTAAATAACATAAGACAGTTAAAATAATAATACAGTTAAAAGTTACAATAATAATAGTTAAAAGGTAATAATAATAAAAAATAATAATAATAAAAAAATAAAAATAAATAAAAATAAAAAAAAATAAAAAAATTATAGAAGACTCACAGAGACGAAGCAATTTTCATGGAAATATGTTGTTATGATGTTCTTACGTCGGAGTTGGTAAACGTTGCATTGTGTAAAAAGATCACTTAAGCCAGCTCATAAAGGTCATAAGCCCTGGACCACCCTATATAGACTCCCATACACATTTCCCTATAAATAGTTTCATTCCTATGAGTCTTGTATAATCTGTTTTATTTTACCACATGTAGAAAAAGCACGAAAATATAGGTACCACCAAAACAGGCTAAGCATAAAAATTTTCTGTCTATGTTTAATGTAAAAACACACTTTTCACAGCTTTTTCTGTATTCTAAGTCATGTTGCAAGTGGTTGTAGTGAAAAATTAAATATTTGAGAATAGATTTGAAAAAAAGCTTTTTTTTCCCATTTCATATTTTATTTAAAAAAATGGTTGAAACTTGAAATAGCTTTATTTTCTAGAAATTCTATATTGCTTTTACGACTTATTTATTTCTATTAAATATAAAAAAGCCACTGAAAGGCAAACACGTGTACATACATCAGCATTTCGTAAATACCTGCATATTTTATTAATTATTACTTTATTACCTTCAGATCTGGTCATACATGAGGTTTGTCAACGAAACAGGTAGTCGTGGAGCTACCGTATATTTTTTTACATAAAAAATTCTGAACTAGAATAACCTGTCCATCTCACGGGGAGAATTGCATAGAAAAACATGAAGAAGTTGGTTTGATCTACACTCAATTGATGATTTTGTATTCTGTTATCAGATTTCAATAGATTTTTTTCGGAAATATTGACCTGATCGTTGAAGCGATCATTTGGCAATGCGAGAATGAATCGAGACACTGCGTATCGTGCCTTAAATACGTTGCGATTTTATTAAACAGCTTAAATCAGGAATTTAGAAAAAGTTTTAGATTCTTTAAACAATTTTTTTATATGAATGTATGTTCTAAGAACACAGTTACTGGATTTTTTCCCCAGAGGGATGATTAATTAATTAAGGATAAATTATAGAAGTCTCACAGAGATGAAGCTCATTTGTATGTGAGAAAAGTGGATGGAGGTCTCTTGTACGATGGCTCAGGGCTTACAACATACCGAAGCTGGCTTAATGGGTAATACCAATCTACGAAGCGCGAAAAAGGGCAATTTTTGTGAATTTTTTAAAGAAAACCTATATAAATTATGGTTCTTTCTACAAGAAAGTACATACTTTTAAAAATATGATATATTTTTTTTTTTTAAATATTCAACATTGGCGTAAAATTCTTGGGTTCTATCGAAAAAAAAAGTCCTCCGCGATGACCGCATCATAGTACGGATAAAGATGAAGCATATTGCTAACAAAAACTAAAAAATAAATATAGATGTCTGATTAGTGACATCTGTGGTCATTTAAAGGGAGTGAAAAATCTTTGGTGCCGGCCGCGTTGAGAATCGTTACAACTCATATGTGAAACGTGGCCAATAATTTAAATACATACAACTTCCAATCCAACTGTCATGGGTGGAAATGGCGAACGTTACATTGTGCAGAGTGATCACTTAAGCCAGCCGTACGATAGGTCGTGAAAATACAGTTTCGTCTCTGTGAGACATCTATAATATAAATTGATTGATTAATGATGTTTATATCATATAATTAAATATACTTGAATTTTTAACGGCCAGACATAATATATTTCGATAAATAATATCTCAATATTCTTCAAAATAACCGCTATCGATTTGTTTACACTTTCGTAAAATCGTCTTGATCAAGATTTAATAAAATCAATTTTCACGTTGACTCGAATGCACGCTCTTGAACGAGTGCGTTTTTTCAAATGACGTCGATAAATTTATCGTTTTATGAGATCCCATCACTAATCACATCGCAGAACCATGTTAAATCAATTCTCACTTCGATTGGGACACTTTTCAGTACAAATTTAGGTTTTGGGCACCGAATGAACGCGCGGGCGTCGTTTTGATTGCAACCGGTGAATTTGTCTCCTTTGAAACCGGCACCAGATCCGCTATCTGCCCTGTTTACACCGATTAGGCGACTGGGTTCAGAATCTCGATTCTCGATACAAATTGCAATCGATAAAGATCGCAATCAAACCCAGAGATAAATCGACAGTTTAAAGAAAGTTATCATTATGCAAATAACGACGGTATTTTAGACAAAATTTGTACGAATTAAAACGGAATGATACGATTGTAAATAGAAATGCAAACAGCTTGTTTGCGCATTGGAAATGGTTAAAAATATTATTATTAATATTGTTAATATTTAAAGCATTAACTTTGTGGTTAGACATAATAACAGAATGTTAGTAAACTTAGTAAAAACTACTAACAGATTTACGGTCTACCGGTTTCGAGACGTACCCGTCTCTTCGTCAGGACCAACACTACACTACTACATTCACAGCACTATACAATCCAACCATAGTATTGTAAAACTATTACCACTATTGTTCAAATGCGTGTTAGTCTTGTCAGAGAAATTGAACTACTCTGTACTGTAGTGTACCTAGTTCAATTTCTCTGGTTGGGGTGTATAGTGTTGTGAATGTAGTAGTGTAGTGTTGGTCCTGACAAAGAGACGAGTACATCTCGAAACCGGTAGACCATAAATCTGGTAGTGGTTTTTACTAAGTTTACTAACATTCGGTTAAAAATATTTTTATTAAGTGAGTTAATCCAATAAATAGCTTTTAATCTCGTCAGGAGGAACGCAATAGTTATTTCTCTTGAGGATTTACTAATCAACGCGTTGTCCCGGCAAATATTTTTTTACGTAGATTCGTCTATGTTTAAATCTTCATGAGTGATTTATCTAATTTGTTTTAAAATAAGTTTTGAGGTAGGCAGAGAGGATAAAACACCGCAGTCTTGTATCCTACATTATAACTGTTGCCTTGTTAACTTTCATACATCTTCTCATAGGTCTTTTCATATAAGTTTGCAATTGAGTTAGTGTGGGTACAGTGCGTTATTACGCGCATTGTTTCGGTGTGTTAAGTTAACGGATATGCCCCTCTCGTATCCGTAAACTTATCGGGTTTGCTAGCCCGGGGTTTAAGTCCCGTCTCAGGCCGTTTAATTTCGTTTTTTTAACCGTGAATTCGAACGAAATTTTTTTATTATTATTATTTTTTTTTTTTTTTGGAAACATACAGTACAATTAAAAAAAAATTATATAATATCAAAAAAAATATTCGTTTAGAATGACCAGTGAAATTTCCTCGAAGCTGGTAAATAAAAAAACAATGATAAAGAATATGTGATAAATAATAAATATTTCAAAGATTTAAATTATGATAATGCATAAAATGGGAGGGGTGGGGAGAGGGAGGGAATGGGATTCAATTAAAGAAGTATCAAATTTAATTCAATAATCATAAATGAGATTACGGAGTTTCATTTTACGATTACGATTACAATTACAAACGTTATACGAAATTACGGGTACAGACAGACGGAAGGACAGACAGCGAAATTATTACGTTTGATTCCCGACCGGAAGGTAATTGCTTCCACAATTTATCATCTTTTTGTGCAAACACAGCTCTGCGAGTACACTTTAATCTTCTCGCACGGAAATTTGCAATAAATAAAACTCCGCAAATGTGCACGCGCGGAATAATTGATAACAATCCCAAATTAACACGCGGACACAGGAGTTTACTTTGGTGCCGAACGCATCCGGCCTGAGGCGTATCGGCCCGCCTGATTGGCCGATAGCCGGCGCGCTCCCCGATGCGAAGCTGTCGGAAGCGAGCGCCGCGAGATCACTCTTCATAAATATCGCATACAATATTAATAATTCGCAGCGATATTTACTTCCCCGCTAATTACATCCTCGTTTCCAAACACACTATTCATGTCGATCGTTGGCAGTTCAATATTCCTGCCTGCGTGTCTTGGCCCGAATGTTTCCTGACAAATGATGGATATCCCAATTATATTAATTTAGTTGTCTGTAGATCGTAACATATTGTAATAGCAATTTTTTTTATTTCTTTTTTTTTTACTTTTTTTCCTTTTACCGTCATTTTTGACGGGTTACAGCTGGTATTCAAATAATTGCCGACAGAATTTGGTCCTGAAAGTCATTAAAATTGATTGTATAAAAGAAAAAGTATCTACTTAAAATAATATATCTGCAGATTACGGCCTCACTCTGATTTTTTAATCTTCATTTTATTAATAAAGCTAAGTCACTAATTATAACTTAGCTTTAATAATTGTACCTAACCAAAGATACCTAACCTAACCAACTAACCTAATACAAAAATACATACTTTGTGAATTCGAATTACAGCAATAAAATATTTGAACATACTCAAAATATTCTGAATGAAAATACTGGTAAAAAAAGGAGTTTAATAAATTGGAATAATATTTCTGGCGTATACTAGTGTAATGATAGAAATTCTGATGATTTCCATTAGACAAGATAAAATATATAGCTAAAAAATCTCCAAAATCAAATATAGATGTCTCATTTAGCGACATCTGTGGTTTTCCTTCAAGGGGAAGGAAAAAGCTTTGTGGCCGGCCGCGGTGAGGATCCTTGCAACTCACATGTGAAACGTGGCGTATAATTGAAATATATACAACTTCCAAAAATGAATAGACATGGTATTCAATCACGGGTGGAAATGGCGAACGTTACATATGTGATCACTTAAGTCAACCGTACGATAGGTCGTAAGGCCTATGTACACCCATAAAGACTTCTACATCTACTCTCCCTTAATAAAAAAAGTATACAGTTTCGTCTCTGTAACACATCTATAATATACATTAACAGCAATAAAATATCACGAAAAATCATCAAAGAAATTCCTGTCTTCATTGTGTGTTTCTCCTATCTGTGATTTGCATAACTGGTGTTATCCATTTTAGGTAAATATCTAAATGAAGGATTAAAATTTCCAAACTCCTAAATTTTTAATACTCTCAACAGAATCAATTTATGTACTTTCATTTTGGAAATATTGGAGAATGGCATGTTAAAAGCTTCAACAACCGTATTGAGAAGATGCATGAAAGTGGATAAGGCTAAATGGTATGCCAGGACAGAGGATGTGGAGTTCTTTCCTCTCTGCCTATACCTCCAGGGAGACGGTATGAAAGTTAGTCAGTAAGTTACACGGAATACTGTCGCATCAATATTCTTGCTATTTTCATTTTGAGTTAAGCGCTCGTATTTTGAAAATAGAACTACCCAGCTAGGCTGTTGGAATGGGGCTCGATATTGTCAAAGCAAGTTAATAAGCACATCACATTTTTCGACAATTATTCTAAAACCATTTCTCTTAATTGGATAAAAAAGGCGACATTTTTGTGTCAGCTTTGACAGTTCTAATCTACTCGTTTTCTCTTTTCGGATATTTCAATGTTTGCCACAAGGAGCATTTAAAAATATATAGTTTATGAAATTATAAATGTTGATTTTCTCAATAAATGGCTATTTTTGAAATTGACGTCAATAATCAGATAATAAATCGTATTTAGACATTTGATTCGCAGTGCATGTAAGTATACCTCTTTCCATTTATGAATGACATTCGGATTAGTATAGGTAAGTCATGCGTCCGAGGTTGTTTCGTTGTGTTCGTGTTCATACCCGTAAACACCAACATAACGAAAAAATGTGCATCGTATGCACGGCTTAAGGTACTGATACACACGCTTATTAGTGGCACGTGAGCATGTGCAGTATTGATCTTCTTTAGCCCTTGCTTATTAGTGGCATGTGTGTACGCACATTGCTAATAATAAGCATGCTCATTAATGGCATGATCAAAAATCAACCGCGGGTTGATTTATGAGCATGCTAATGTCATTCACCATAAAAAGAGATATCTTTTGAGCATGTGTGAACAGGCTTGCTTATTATGAGCATGCTTATGTCATTCGCGGCTAGTATCGATTATCAATGCGATCTTCTCATTCCGCGACAGATGTAATAACTTGTGCGCGTTGGGGAGATGCTAAAACATTGCTTTTCGTGACTTATTATAGGAATCACGAATGTCGGTGGAACACTCGTTCACCGCTATGTAAAAATAGTATAGCAAGAAATAGAGTTTATGAAGCTTTATTTAAAAGATATGAATGATTCAAATCTTACAATAAAAATTATAAAAACTAAAATCAAAAGTATATTGATTTATTGGTTCACTTGAATTTTCTATTTCAGTTTGCAGTTTTCATTTTGAGCAAGAGCGTCTCTATTCTATGACAAGAGCATGCCACTAGTAAGCATGCGTGTTTGATTGTTTGAGCGTGCTTATTTATGAGCATGCTTAAAATAAGCATGCTAATAATGAGCAAGTGAGTACAGTTGTTAGGGCATGCTAGTTTTGAGCATGCTAACGAGCATGCCAGCAATAAGCATGTATATCTGTACCTTAACAAATACTAATGCGATTGTCTTTCTTAAACGGAAAGAGGTCAACGTGTGTGGCACTTATGGCACAGTATACTAAGAACAGTAATACGTCTTCATACAACTGGCCGCTACCCATTAGAATGTGTGCGTGCGTGCTCGGCGCCGTGTACGCACGCACTGTGACGCACACATTGACATAGAATATGGGGGCACATGGCGGCGGCAGTAAGGGCCGTGCCTTCGGTGCCATTCGCGCTCGCAGCCGCCGCTTTAGAAAAAAAATGCGCTTCCTGAAAAAAAATTTTTATGTTTGTGGTGCTTTACCAAAAAGGTGTGTTGATTATCACAAAGACTGTGAGTTTTTAAAAGCCTACGTTGATGTTAATCAGCGTTCTTGCAATTTAAGTACAGAACCTAGGTATACTGATTACAGAAATTATGCGACAGATCTAAATTTACTCCTGACTTTGTTGCCAATATAGAGAGGATGGAGCAGGTCTTTCGTAAAGAGTTCGAAAAGGACCACATAAACATTAAAATCGGCACATCAATTTTTGAACAATCAAAATTCAAATTTTATTCGGGTTTAGTGTCTACCTTATGCGTCGGAATCTCAGACGGTACGAGTTAAAATAATGGGAGTAAAGGAATAAAAGAATGACAACCCTAGCGTCAACGCAAGAGTAGGCTAATAACTCGCCGACAGGCCGGAGATAAACTACTGCTCTGGGTATACTGTGCTTATGGTGACGATGATGAGAATATTCACAATGTCCTCAAATAATTTTCGCGCCTTTTACTGTTACTCCGATGGGCCCAGCATCGTTCTCTTCGCGGAGTGAAGACTCAACACCCCGCGTGATTGGAGCAAAACAACCGGGCGCTGGGAGTCGGAACAGTGAGCGGCCGACGATAAATTCACGCGGGTCGGGCGGAGAGGCGACAAACAAAATAAAAAAGCCGGGCCGGACGAGTGTTGTAGAACTAGCGGGGAAGGCGCCGAGACCGGGAACGGCCGGGAAGGAGTAATGTCCCAAAAAAGACCGGAATTTTCATTTACACCGTTTTCGGGACGATTGAAGAGTCGCCGATGGGCGCCAGCCGGGATCCAGGTGTCGGCAAACTTTGACTCGTCTTCCGACAGCCCGCCCGCTTTGGGAATGCGCGATGAGCGTCGCCGTCACGTGTGGATGTTTATTTCTCAACTGTGAAATGCTCCGGGAGCAAGTGAAGGCTAAGCGTAGCATAGGAGACTGTAGCGTAACTATGACTGGCATAGGTATGCCAATGGCATCAATTGTTCTATCTTGTAGATAAGTATACCCAACTAGCACAATTTATGACCAGTGTTGGTTCTTTAAATCATTCCCGGAAATTCTATATATTACTATTACTGAGGTTAGATCCGTTGAATATCTTCGCCTTCGCACGCTGTAATTTTGGCCACTACCATCTGTCGTCCCAAAAGTACACCAGTCGTGTATACCAAGTTCTCGCGTCTTTCTCGATCATCTTTTTCGAGGTCTTTACCATGGCCGGGAAGCTGACGCCAGTATACGAGGTGTGATAAAATATCGTAATAATATATCGAATATTAAATACGCAGAGGCGTGCAGTGGGAACAAGAAGCATGACTTTTTTCTAAGCATATATTTTGAAAAGAAACCGAAACCAGAGATATATCTCATAATATTCTTATCGCAATAATTAAAATATTATTCAGATTTTAATATTTCATAATATTTTTCGATATAAATATTTAATTTCGATATTTTTTTCCCAAATATACGGTTAAATAAAAGTCACGTTTCTTCTTCCCACTGCACGTGCCTGGTATATGGAACCTTTATATGTTATTATTATATTTTATTTTTTTAATTTTCCATTTTATTTATTTGTTTTTTTTACATAAATTAATATAATTTAACATTTAAATTAAGGAAAATAGTTTATCCTATTATATCTATGAGAGTCAGAGAATCGTATATAAAGAATGAGTATTGCAGGTATAAAGTATAAATATGCATTATTCTAAGTAGTACAAAATATATTATCACACACATCTAATGCACATACCTACTTCTAGCGATCACACCATTGTTGGAAAAAATTCTTGAACCCATCTTTTGGGATGGTGTTTAGCTGGGCTATCGCATTCCGAATAAAGTCTTCCCTTGATTCGAATCGGATCCCTTTCAGCGGCATTTTTATCGTGCGCAATAGCCAAAAATCACACGAAAACAAGTCGTAAAAAGTAACCCATTAAAACCAGGATTTTACAATACTCCCTTTCTCATTTTCGGGTTTCGTGTCTACCATATGCGTCGGAATCTCATACAACTTACTGAAAAAAACCATTAAAAATTTGAAAAATCTGAAATTATACTATAATTATGATTTTTTTTAACGAAAATTTGATAGATCTTCTTGATCGTCGCCACGAGTCTACTTGCAAAGTTTCAGCTTGATTGGATCTTGGGAAAAAGGTTAAAATTCGATCCAAAGTTTTTTCGACGGCAAGCAAGCGGACGCCACGAGTTAATATAAAGGGAGTAAAAAGAGGAAGCCTGACGAACCAGGAGAACTCTTCAAGTCATAATCATCGGTCAAAATTGAATGTACCAATCCAGCGCTTACTTCCACTTCATTCTCAAGTTCTCGGACTTTGATGATCTTCCATGACCAAAGTCTGAACTTGGTCATTCACAATTTTGTTTTAATAATTTAATTTATAAATATTTGAAATGTTTCACGCGTTGACGACCGCTGCACTGTCAACTAGTTTTTTTCTCTCAGATTTGTCGACCTAGGTAGGATGGGTGTAAGTAAGAAACCGTGATCCGCGGAGGTACCTCAGGGCACTGATTCTGGGTCTGCAATAGGGTCTTAAAATATGGGGGGCCCAAGGAGGCCATAAATTTTCAAGATAACTTACTTCAAAACAATAAACAGCAAATTTTTTTTCTTTATCAATGAACGTGCAACGTTACTAAAGTGTATTAGTATCTTAAACTAGATCTAGACAGCTATGCGGTTAAGTATATTGAAATGCTTGCCTTAACTATTATATTATAAAATAAACCATCAACTTTGTATTTGATTACTAACGAACAAGAGGAAGGGTCGTCAATAATGACTGAAAAAACATACCTTCTGGTACCTACCTTTTGAAATCGATTTTTAATATCATTCAATACGTTTAATGTTGGTATTAAACCTGGGATAGACACACATCCACATCCATTTTTTTCATATCCAGTCAGTGCCAGAAGATTATAGAATTATTTTTTTTGAAATGTGCGTGCACGCGGCATTATTAAAAGTGTGACCGACGTACAAACCGAAATACAACAAAACTGCTGTACGAGTTTTGCGACGTTTTTTATTTTGTGATAAAAGTTACGTTTGTGTTATAAGAAGGTTTCGATGAAAATAATATTTTTGTACGAATCAAATTACATGATTCTCTACGCAACAATGTCCGTCACTAACGCCACCAAGACGCTTCGCTAGATGCGCTATTCTCACAGTCTTAACTCGCAACTGAAATACATAGTAAAATGACGTCATTTTTGACAACAAATATCTAGTTTGATAAGAATTCACATGTTTTGTTTCTGAGTGTAATTATCAGAATTGAAAACGTTTACCCAAGTTTGTTTATATTAGTGGGATTATTTTTAATTTAATTTAATTTTGTAAAGAGGATTCTGTAGTGGAATGCTAATTGCCTATTATATTAGGCGATTGAACAGTATTCACCATTAGAATAATTATATACACATATTAATGAACTAATCTTTCATTACGTCTTAATTATCATGTATCACTTGTAAAAATCATGCAATACTCTACAATGACCTACCTATAATATACATAAAAAAAAATAATTTAAATTTTGAAAATTAACTTGTCAAACAATATTGAAGGCAACCATGCCGTAAAACTGTTGTGCAGTTAGGCATATGCATGTATGTAATATGTATGAAAAATAAATAAATAAATTCTGAAAAAAAAAATAAGATTCCACTCTATTCTAAATTATCTAATCTAAGACCTTTATTGTCTACGTATAGATCGATTTCTTAGTTTAAAGGATGTTTAAATTGTGCCTTTGTGCAGCCCTGAGTCCGTTGATATCATTGTCAAATGAGGGTACTTTATTGGGAGCAACTTCTATCTCCGGTAGACTTCACATATTAATAATTAAGTAGGTGCGCACCTCCGATCCTGGGTTTTACTGCCTCTCGGTGGCGCCGACGTGTGCCGTATAAAAAGTGGTTGGTGTTGGTAGGTACCTACATACCTACCTGCCGCTTAATTTTGGGGTCAGTCTATAAACAAAATGTATCAGATTGATACCGGTGACCGAACGTAAAAGGAAATTCTGTCAAATTGTATCGGTTGTACGATTAATGTCTTCTCGGGTTGTATGCCTTATTTCTGGCGATCCTGACCTGTTTGTTGCATGCTGATGTCCTTGACAATTTTTTCCCATCTGTAGCCTTCTTGATCAGGTCAGTCCATCGAGTTCAAGATCCTTTCTGGCCTTCCATCTTTTTAATCACTACCAGCTTCTTCAGACCATCTTCTCTTTTGACGTTTGTCTAAAAAATAGGAGTGTTACCTATTCTCAAAAAGACCGTGGACAGTGAGTGTATTTAGAATCTTTTTTTATTATGATTATGCACGGGTATGTATATAAGTGTCTCATAGAAAATAAAGAAAACTTCGAAGGAGTCTTACGTCTTGAGCCTTTCATTCAATTATGAATAAAAAATATTCTTTACACTTTAGGTGAAATGTCAGCACTTAAATAGATAACAGACATCAATGTTGGCATACATATTTTAAAATATTTCTGATCTGTAAAACGTTGGAATATTGTGAATGTAACTTATGTCGAATATTAAAAAAATCGTTCGATTTGATACAAGTCAAATAAAATTACAATATTAAAACCGTGCAAAATTAAAACCAGATTTTTTCCAAGGTTTCCAAATTCCCTTACGGAAATACTTAGGACAAGGCACAAAATATATATATCCAACGCAGAGGCTGGAGATATTGTGAAATAAAGTTTTTGTTTTTATAATTTAAATAGTTCTATATTCATTAAAGACAATACTTTTGCGTATTAGTATGATAAAATATCATTAAATTCAGAATAAGAAGGTCTTCTGATATATTTTATGTTAATTTTAACTTTTTCGCTTCACACTTTATCTTTTTTAAATATATATCCTATGTATTTCAATAATATTTGTCTATATTCCTCATTTCTTTATATATTTTATGTTCCTCCTCGCGATAACTTCTATCTAAATACCATATAATTTTATATTATATGAATCGCTTGTATTTTAATTCAATATATGTATAACTTATATGTAATGTGCGGAACTGCACATACCGGAATAAAAACCTAAATAAATAAATAAAATAATATAAGTGAATTACTTTATTCATATTTCTTATACATATAACAAAACGATTACATTTTAAAAGCGATATTATACCACTCGATACAAAGGAAATTGTATCAAAGGCAAATGTATCATCTATAATTGTAAAACAACAAAGTTGACCTATAAATTGGGTGAATAACATAAATTATGTTGTATCTACAAGAGTTTATTCATAATTGAATATTTACTACTAGAATTTAGAGAGTATTAGAATCTCTCATCAACAGGTGACGTATTAAACTATATCTCTACAGCGTAAACGCCAAATTCATCAGTAATACAAATTTAATCTTTTGGTACATAGTAGGTACAACTAACGATATACAAAAATGACATTTTTTACTCAAAAATAGTTCAAATCATGTATTAATAAAATGCATCTTATCAATTTCGCTATCGAATTATTTCCGAAGCACAGATAAACATTGTATAAAATTGCACACAGTAAGTACGTATCTATTTCATACTGATTTATTTTTATGGCACTAAAAACCGTCAAGAAATGATTTATATATTTAGGCTCGTCCGACCGCGATCGAGGCAGTTATCAAGCAACACGAAAATGAGCAGCAAAATATCACTTGTACTCGAATAACGATAACACTAGCGACTGTGAGATATGTACAATTTGACTCATTGCCTTAAATTTGCTTTTCATGAATTTACATTTTTTGTGAGGTCCAGTTTTTCAGTTGGTTTAGTAGCTTACCGGTTATTGAAGTGAGGTGATATTAACGGGTCGGCGGACCTCCGTGGTAAAAGCAAAAGTTCTCAACATTTTTAAATTTAAACCAAAAATCTAATAAGCTAAAATGACACTTTGCTTTATGTTCCCGCACAATCACATTATGATAGTAAAGTACGAAAATTTAAATCATCGTATGTTCAAAAAACTAATGTGTATTGTAAAAAATACTTTTTGTTTTCTAGAGGATTTATTTATGCAAGAATATAAAACATAACTTCGATACACGAGAAAGTGAAATATTTATTTAAACGGAAGCTAACGAAGTGGTTATTAAACGTGGGTAGACTTCAAAACGAAAGCAATGTGTCAAATGTGACAGCTTAGATCCCATTGCAACATGTTTTTGTGACTATTATAATTCAAAAATCTTCTGTAAATATGAATTTGATTTTTTTCTATGCGAAGTGAATTTAGTGCATTTTTATAAGTATTATACACTTATTATAACCAAAATTAAAAAAAAAACCACTGGTAGTTGCTTTAGAATAGATTAGTCTAGTTAAGCAACTATCTTTACCTTCGTTAATGTAATAAAAAAATTTGAGTAAATAAAAAAAAATTAAAATACAAAATTAGTGATACAACGAATACTACTTTAACGAATACGAATATCAAACCTACTATTCGGCGAACACGATTAATTCCACAAGGTAATAAATAATACACCACTGTTTTTTTTTAATAGTAATTAAAATTTACCTCCGGCAAATTTTTGTTCAAAATGCACATTTCTTTAATCCGTTTGTACATTTCCAGAGGTCGAAATTAATATCATTTTTTTCACGCTTACAAGAAGTCATATTATTAGATTTAATTTGAAATATTTTTATAACAGTTAACATTTTTACACACAAAGGAAATAAAATGGAACAAACAATACGTATTACAAAGCAAAACTACATGAAATGAGCACCTAACCTTATTTATAACCCAACGAAACTAGATGAAAGAACTCATGTTATGCTGTGAAACAAGTAGCAATTGACAACTTGAGAACTCAACAAATCCATTCATTCAATGTTAGGGTAATCCCCGATAATAGAGTGCCTAGGTGTGTTCGGATACCCGGTGCACAGCCAAACCGTAAGTTGCGTTCAATTATAAATAATTTGTTTGTAATATTCGTGATGATATTCCGCGAATACGAATATTCGGTAAATATCTGCTATTCGGTTATATATATAATATAAGAATATTCGTATTCGTATTCGTTGAATCACTAATACATATATGTAGATTTTTTTATATGATTGCAGATAATTCCGAGTTTGAGTCCTGTTAGACAATGTACATTTTTTGATTGATTTTTTGACTTTTCTCTCTAAGTGATTCTTTCATTTGTTTTAAATAAAAAACCTTCCAATAAAATACAATGGTTTTGGAATCGCTGGAACTTTCCGGTCGGCGTCATGAAAGGCAGAATTAACATATCCTCGCGAAGTTCTTGTCCTAGACACTACGGGTCGCAGTACATAACGTTACTCTTGCATCATCCCCCTGCTCTCGCTACAAAACTGTCCGATAAAAAAATTCGAGCGCCGAGTGAGATCCTAAGCTTGATTGTGTTATTCCAGATCTCGTATTCCTATCGCAACACCTTCGAGCCGCATCCGTGAGGCAATCTGGTTTATCTAAATATATATGCGCTGCCGTTATGATAAGCGATAAATTATTTATTCTGAAGAAAATTAGATGTATTAATAACTAGTTTAATCAGGTCTTGGTGAATCTTTCAAACTTGTTGCTTTAAAGCCATCTACGAATCATAAATATATAACAAACTATTTTTTAACAATCAAATTATTTTTGAGAATTAATTTTTAATTTATGCACATACCTTTTTATTTATTTATTGTGAACGTATTATATTGTCACGAATCCCGGCTGTGGGAAACAAAAGAAAACACTGTACATTAATTAGCGATTTATTAAATAACGATGAATTATTTAAACAATGTACGAAGTCACTTAACACGAATTAAACTTAACGCTATTCTTTAATCTACACTGTTCCGCAATATATCACTTGATATTATCGCTGGGTAACACGTATTTATCGCTCGTAAAATATTCAATTCTCGCACAGAGAAATCGCTCTGGTTTATTTCGCCAATTAGGAACTTCGCTCGATTATTTCGCTTCATTTATCGCTTCGATTATTTCACGACTATCCACCCTGGTCTCAAGGCTCATGGCCGACTTAACACCTAACGAACTGTCAAAAACACGACAACTGAACTTACGCCGCGGCGTAGTTCCGTATTTATGCCCAAATGCTGGTATTTTCGTACTTTCTAGATTATTATACTGTTTACGAGAATGTTCTCGTCGCTTCTCGGTTGTTTCAGGCATTTCCCGAATGTTGTAGATCACCCTAGGTTGCTATAGGCCGTTCTAGATCTTTCCATAGTATTGTGATGTATTATAGGGAATTAGGACAGTGCACAATTCCTTTTGCTTGCCATTCCGTATAGGGAGTAAGCCACTCATCTCACTAAGATGATCCTGTGCTGAGATATTTATGTTCCCTTAATATATCCAGACAGTTTACAGACTTTTACAGATACAGAGTGGGATATAAGTTTATCAGTTTTGAAAATTCAATTAAAAACACAGCTCATATGATACTGAATATTTATTTCACTGAAAGAGCACAGTTGGAAGAATTATGTCTTAAAAATAATGTAAATAATAAAGAAAAAAGTAATGTAGGTAATACAGATACTAAAAATTGTGTAATTAAGACGTTAAAATAGAAGATATCAGGTAATATTGCTAAATAGTGGCCCGAATAAAATATACAAAAATTAGATTGATTACTATAACTTAGATGACACCATATTTACAGAGCTTCAATATTTTTGGCGAAATAATTGACCTGCAAAAGGCGTCTGGTATTATCCCGTTAAGCATATTAAAAAATCTTTTTTGCTTGTTTTTTTTTACGTTTTACTCACATATTTTTGTACCCGTATTATCTGTTATCTGCCAACTGTTATTCTCCGAACTCAAATGTCATAATATCGAAACCCTCTTACCAACTATAGTGTACATCTCCAGCGAATCGACACCCACCGCATTCTCAGGACCGTTTTATAAGCGAAAGCTCCCATATCAGCCCTACTCATACGTCAGGCCGCACAAGTCCATTCGCTGTTCCTCAAAAAAAAATTGAAGGGATGTGAAGGGGTGGCGCATGACTGTGAGAGGCTAACAAATGCAGAAAATACTGTGGATATTGCGCATCAACACTCTAGGCTTAATTATGTTGCACGATCACTTTCTCGAATCATCGAATTTGAAATCGAAATTCAATATAATCAAATAAATTTCCCCTACAGTCCTCTTTTTGATCTAGATTATCAGGTAAAACAGGATATTTTGTCAAAACCCCTTTATAGACACCACCTCGTCTCTCTCACTCTCCTCTACTCAAATTCTTAATCTTTCTTGATAAGAAACTTAGTGCCTTTAGTTAGAGTAACACGCATGTGAAGAGTATTTTGTGAAGGTGTTAGTGTGTAAATAATACTATAGTTGTGGTGTGTAGTATTATTTACATGCTAGTGTAGTGGTTGTCCTGACGAAGAGACAAGTTACGTCTCAAAACCGGTAGACAAAAAAGTTATTTTTAGTGGTTATATAGTATATACTATCATAAATAATATTTTGTTAAAATGTCCGACGACAAAGAATATTCAATAATAATGGAAAATTATTCATTCTATTCGAAATAATGACCGAATCATGTCGTAAACAATCGTATAATGTATTGTCATCCACTTTACGTAATGTTGAAAGTTTCAGGGATCTGGCTAGTCGGGAAGTTGGTGAAAAACCAATTATAAGACTCACCCTCAACAGACAAACAGACAGAGTTAAATAAAAATGTAACAAAAGCAAGTTTAAAGTATTTTACCACACGTATTCAGATCTATTTATAATTCCACGTAAGCCAACCAACCTCACTGGTTGAAAAATTTGACAAACTTCACTTACTTACCTAGGGTTAGAAATGGGTTTACGATATTTGTATTGCGCGAAAATTCTTAAGTGTTACTATAAATATTCGCCATCGTTTTGTGTTTATCTCAAAGCCGTGATTGACGCATGGTCCAGTGACGCCCGACGCCTCAGATCCCAGCATGCCGAGAATACGAGAAACATTCATTCGTCTTAAAAATACATAAATATCCCCCCATCGTTTATTGGCCTGTAAATCCATAGATTACGGCGATAGCGCGGCTCCGAGAGATGGGCATGGACCCCGAATTTGAATATTATAAGCATCTTACACGTCTTAATTCTATAAAAACGTCCAGGTATAACTTAGACGCTAATTAGATATATCTCTGTATGCAGATTCCGGCCGATGAATCATGTCCGCTCTTCTCTTGAGCCGTGGTCCATTTTATGATTCAACATTTTTGATGGGATTAAAAAAGAATTATAAGAGAGCGTGGCTTAGATGGAGCGCGTGGAGTCTATTCTGCGGGTCACTGGTAACTAGAATCGTCTGCCAACGAATTAATAAGGTATTATAATATTTATGGCTAGAGAAATTTACAAGAATTGTCATTTTTTAAATATATTTTGTGTTCTGCAGCAGTACATCAACTTACAAAATTTAATGAAAGAGTCAGATTCTTTCATTAAATTTTTTATTCTTAGATGCAAAAAGTGTCACGTGAAAGGCTATTTCAAATTACATTTTAAAATAATAACACCGTGTACTTACACTAATTGTTATTTATAATATTTATATAGTTTTCAATTATGTCGCATCATCATCGTCTTAGTAGTACATCTAATATTAAACATAAAACTAAAAAACTACTTGATACTTAGTAGTCGAAGGCAGTAGTACGTAGTCCTTCATTCCTAAGTTACCACGCTTATATTAGCTTCACCTGTTTATCTGGATAATTCACCCGCTTCCAATATCCAATAGATGACACTATATGAATAAATTATCAGATTTACTAATTAATCAATAAATCTATCATATTTAATTAATCAAAATTTGATACGGGAAATTAGTTAATGCGCTCACCAAAAAAAGATGCGGCTAGTTTTCCACCAAAATGATTTTTTATGAAATTATATACTTCACAAGCGCATTCAGAAAAAATGAGTTGGAAATTAGTTAATGAGCTCACTAAAAATGGCACTAGTTTCCAACCGAAGTAATTTTGTATGCTGGGTACCTAATATTAAAACTGAAAAGTAGAAAATTATAATAATTTAGCGTATTACCACAAACAAATTCGTGGGCAAACAGCATTTAAAACAAGGAGAAGTCAAAAACTACTTTTAATAGTTGGTTTTTATTAAATCATTAATAAAAAGACGCATCCATTTTTTAGTGTTACATTAAAGGAGCCCACTTTGTTTGTAGGTAATGATTCGTCAATGCGGCCCATCTCGGAAATGACATTACCCCAACAGCCGTGACATTCGCGGTATTTATAAAAATGTCGTCACGTTCGCGTTAAGTTCGCGTTTGACAAGAAAGGCGCTTCAAATTTAAATAATGTCCGGGAATTTTCAGAGTCAAAGGGTAACCGAGAGAGATAATGCGAGAGCGCCGGCCGCTTTCCATTTTCTTAACAAAATATTCAACGGAATTTAACGACATTGAAATTCTCACTTTAATCAGTATCGGCCAGCGGCGGCCAACCGGGATTTTTACACTCATCCGATTATTTATTATTTATTTCTGCGTGCGTGCCGACTTGCTTTCTAGACCTAAAGTTCGAAAGTTCACACCGACAGCGCTCAAGGTTATTTTCTTCTTCTTTATTGTGCTCATTCCTGAATCTCGTGGTTCCTGATCCAACTACGATGACGTATTTTTCTTCACATAAAACTTTTATTTACATTAAAACTATTTAAAAATGACGCTTTATAATTTTAAGATTTAAGGTAGATTTTCAAGATTCTCGATTCTGAGTAATAATTATGTTCAAACACTAATGAAATGTAATACATGTAAGGAAGAGGATAGCTATACAATTTGATATAAATAAGATAGAAACAGCATTGTCCTTAATAGCAATTATGTTTGAATACACGTGTTTCTCTTTAATTAAATTAAAATCCGGCGGAGGCACCCGAGCGGGCCCGAGCGCGCCCGAGTCCAACCGAAGTCTGATTTGAAAGATGATCTTTTAACAGATTATACGATTTAATTAACTTGAATTCTTGAGTATGGGGTATAATTTTTTGAATATTTTTATATAATGACAGTAAAATTTTCTTAGTACGCGTATAAAATTTAATTAAAATAATCGATGTTTGAATGGTTTTATGGATACTGCAATATAGAAAACAGAACGTTTAAATTTGTCTTTTTTAAAACGATATATTTAACAACTTGTCGAAAAATATTAATAAATAGCACTATTTCTTTTTCAAACTTTTTACAATCAATTTCTAAATAAAATATATGGCTTTTATTTGAAAATATAGAGATTAAGTGTATCAAAGATAACTCTATTGCATGGAAACTAAAATAGTGTTTCGGGGTTAAATCTTTTTTGATGGTATAACAATATATTTCTTCATATTTTTTTAAAGAAATGCTTCAAGAGTAAATGGATCATCTATCATAATAAAATTGATTAAAAGCCTGTTTAGCTATGGGTTTTTTTTACGTTAAATTTAGCAAATCGAGAGCAAATAAGAAAATTGTGTACTGGGGCCCCTTAAGCCAAGTTTTGAACCCCTGATAGCTGCGAGTTTACAAGTCCGTGTTTGGCCCCGCTTCATCCTTTAGTAGCCGGGCTAGAAGGATAAGCACACATTACTAACTCGTAAAGGGCCCGACATCCGTGACCACGGGCGTAGTCCCAATTCATATATTATAATTAATTGCGTTCAAAAAAGGATTAAATAAATAAAATAACGACGTGTTAATAACTTGCTAATGAACGCGCCCAGAATCAGCGACAGCTTCGATCCCGGTAGGAAGAATTCTTCTCTGTTCGGCATTTAATATAGGTAAAACGGAACGTAATTTTTATATTAGAAACATTAAAGATGTTTCAATAATAATAACTTCCCTGAATTCGCGAACCATATTTTGGAGAAAGGCCACACATTTAAAAAAGAAAACGGTATTGCGACTCTTTATATTAGATTTTTTATAAAACTTTACTTTATATAAAACTGGGAAGTCTTCGGTGGCTGGGTCATGTGGAGAGAATGTCCGAGCATCAAGCACCAAAGTCCCTGCTGAACTCAAGGCCAATAGGGCGAAGGAGCTTAGGAAGGCCATAACTAAGATGGAGTGACAACGTCCTCAAAGATATCTCTGCCTTAGAGCTTCGAAACTGGAGAGAGCTGGCACTAGACCGAGATAAGTGGAGGAAAATTATTGAGGAGGCCAAGATCCACCAAGGGTTGTAGTGCCAAGAATGATGATGATGATGATTAATTTTAATTAAAAATTATGTCCAACCACAAAGTTAACACTACAAACATCAATAATGTGATATAATTTCCACTGCATTAAGTATTTTCTTTCAAATTTTAACAAAAGTAAATTTTGTTATGTAAAAATAAAAGCTGAATTAATATTTGCAATTTATATATTTTGCATTTTTTTATACATAGTTATTATACATTACGATCAATTTAAATATGATTGGTGATGTCACGTCAGGTAGTTTAACAATAAACTTTATTGTGGTCAGATCCGCTCTACCCCGGTTCTGAGGTCATAAACAGGGGTCCAAAGGAAGAACTGTTAATTATTTTTTACGATATTCATACGAACAGGATGTGATTCTTATAGTTAGTAATAGCTGCAGTAAAAATTGCTTGGGTGAATTTTAAGATAATTTCATAAACATACTTCATGAAGAAAAAAATGTGCTATTTGACAAATTTACGTTAATAATATACGCCTTAAATCTATGTCTTTGATATTTTTCTTTGAAAAACATTCTCTCAATTCTCTCAACCTTCCAAATAGTGAAAAAACTAAAAAACCATACGCACTAAGAGATTTAAACATTTTTGTTTCTTCCAATATCATTCATTATCAATATCAAAATCAATCATTCGTTAGATTTTACAAAATCAGTTTTTTTTTTTTTTTTGTAAAAATGATTTCAATTTATTTGTATTTTTTTATAAGATAAATATTATTATTTTAGAAGAGTTTCTAAAATTATGCTAGAATGGATAAGGTTGTTAATTTTTTTTGCTAATATGTTAATTTTGTATTTAATTGTTTGTTAAAATACTATTATTTAAAATATATATATATAAAGTAAATGTAACCAATAAATTTAAATATTGACTAGAGTGGAAGCAGTTTCAACAAACGATAGACATTTAAAAAAAAAAAACGTAGTTTTATATTAATTTTATTATTTAAAAAATGTTATTTCGTTACAGAAAATGTTATTTTAAAAAGCTCGCATTAACTGGGTTGTGGATCGACCAGGGCAATAAAAGAATTTCTTATTTCTTTTTTAATATTTTGAAATTCTTTATAAAATGTTAATTAAACTGTAATATTCATCATTATTTAATATACGCAAACATACATATAATTTTTAACACATCGTATATTATCTTTAATTTTAAATGTTTTAGAACCTATAATAGATTTGCCTTATTTGGATAGTTTATCGTAATGAATGACTGCTCGTAGTGCTTGCATATAAAATGTATACATTAACTAGTATATGTATGCGCACATTAAGTAGGATATGTATGCACTAACTATGAATAAACGTATACCTTATGTTAAACAGTGTTAAAATTTACACTTCATAAGAAAATATAATGAAGTAAGGATCGCCTAGATGGTTCGACTACGTGAAACGGATGAGCAAAGTTTCGACCATATTCGAAAATATGATAAATGTCTGGCATGACCAGATAAATCAAATATTAGAGGATAGCTCTGTTAGAAGAGTGTGCAAGAGAAGATATATGATAGTGGATGAGACAAAAGTGGTGTGCGAAGACAACAGAATGTGGCATTCTATCCCCTCTGCTTACCGTCTGAGAAACGGCTCGATGGACAGTTAGTTATTATATTAAAGAACACATTATTATTGTGAAGTTGCAATTTCAGAACAAAGAAGTGTGAATTTTTAAAACCAAATATATGAATCAATTAGAAAAGACATGCAGAAAAATCAAATCAATGAAAAAATATTTGACTACTACCGGGACTCGAACCACGGATCTCGTATCTATCTGGCGCAGGCGCGTTATCCGATTACGCTACAGCGGCCTCGTAAATTTCCGTCAATATATCGACTATATATTTAAGTCTGTTATTATTAATTGACTAATACATATTATTCATTTTTAGCAATCCACTTTTTGGTAATGCGGTAGTCACAAATTACTTTGTGTATCTGCCGATAGAGGCCGCCAGAATTAAATCATTAATTCATTTTCATTTTGGAATCATTTCACACAACACATATATATATATATATATATATATATATTACATTAAAGAACGCATTATTATTGTGAGATTGCAATTTCAGAACGAAGTTCTGTGAATTTTTTATTTATTTTTATTTTTATTTTTAATTTAAAGACTATCGACAGGTCAGAATGACCCTAATAGATAATCATTTAGGGCAAGGTGATTAGTACAGTTACATTTTATAGTAAAACATTAATACATTATACAATATAAGTATAGTACCTACAATATGCGACTAGTTCACAATCTTCGCATGGCATAGTAGGCACCTAGGCTCCCAGGTCAACCAAATCAGAAAATGTGTACCCGCGTTTTTGTGGCAATAAAAACCAAACAGAAAAATCAAATCAATGAAAAAATTGGCTGCTATCGGGACTCGAACCACGGATCTCCTGTCTATCCAGGGCAGGTGCCTTAAGTAGGGTTTAGATTTGATTTTTCTGTAGTCTTTTCTAATTGATTAATAAATTTGAATTTAGACAGTAAATAAGTTCACAATCGCTCGTGAATTCATTTTTTTATTGACACACAAGAGTTAGATTTAACATCGCAAGTTGTAAATAAAAAAAGTAACCCATAAAAACCAATTTTTTACTATACTCCCTTTCTTTGTAAAATGTAATAATAATTAAAGACGAATTAAAACATACAACATAACACTAAACTTACAGAAATTTAATATATTTCTAAAATGTCAGATGTTTTGAGATGTCAAGATTTTGATAGATTCAATTGTCATCAATATCGTACCTTATGAATTTCCAGCGTCAAATGATTTAGTCAGAATCAGATTTGAGTAATGTAGAATTCTTCAAAACTAAGCAGAAATCTAAAAGAAATAAATTACTATTTGATTTTTTCCCAAAAAACCCAATTTTGCTGTCATCTGTGAACCAATTGTTTTGTAAATTTTCGAAATTCGTAGTGATGTACCTATTATACCGACGGAGTAATTCAAATTTAGAAAATATTCCGTGACGTTATCGGGCTGCTATGCTAATAATCAAACTAATAATGATTCCAATTTGAAAAAACCAATAAAATTTCTAAAAATCCGAAATTATACTATAATTATTACTTTTTTTTAACGAAACTTTGATAGATATTCTTGATCGTCGCCACGAGTCTGCTTGCCAAGTTTCAGCTCGATTGGATCACGGGAAAAGGGTCAAAAATCGATCCAAAGTTTTTGTTGACGGCAAGCAAGCAGACGCCACGGGAGTAAAAAGGAATGTTGTGAATAAAAAGTACGTGTCTTTTGACGATTCAACGATTGTTTATCCGTGCACGTGCTAACAGCCGCAACAAAGTCCCATTTTACATTTTCTAAGCGTGTTTTTGGATTAAGTTTTTAATTTTATTACAAAACGCAATAAAAAGCGTATAAGTGCGCTAGCGGATGACCGGTCACGATGTTTAGAGTTCTTGTTTACGAAATATGAACGCTGTTTTATGGCCGTGGCGGCGGAATATCAAATAAACCGCTCCGGGACCATTGTGGCGGTTTCATGTCAATACGCCTGTTTCAGGTCAAAGAGCTTCTTCGGTGGTACGTACCAACATTTTTTTCGATTGTCACTTTGCCCGCCTAGCATTCTAATGCCAGTTCTTAACCGGGATTATATGCATTTTAAAAATTACATACAAATTAGCTATGGGCTAGCCGTAACCCGTCAAACCTACCTACTTCTACATGTTTCAATCTAGATTTACATTAGTTTGTTGTTTTTATGTCCTAGCGGTAATGAAACAAAACACAATTCTCTTATTTAAATTTTTTTTAAATTTATAATTTGGAAATAATTATTTTTAATATATATCATGATAATTTATTTAAGTAAATGTGCAAGTCTTCACGGAAAAAGCAGCATGTATATAGAGAATTATACATATATTTCGGCTGCGGGTTACGACTGTGAAAATAGCGCCATTTAGTTCAGCGTGGGGTCTTGGTGGCGTTAGCACCACTTTGCATATGACGAGAATAGAAAACGACGTGTTTGAATGTGATTATCTGGCATAGGGTATCACTTTCACAATTGAGGGGTATAGAAGCATAGGCAGTAATATCAAAAAAATAAAAATTACTGTCATTTGCAATTTTGAATGCAGTCACCGAGAATTATTAATTTAAAATATACTCAATTCTTGATTTTATGTACCTATCCCTTCAAAAATCATGTTTCCTATAAATTAATAGGCTATGTTTGATCTCGAATTCGGTACATTATAAATTAGTAATACTCGATTCAATTTTTATTTAGATATTGTCTTTGCTTTTATACCCTACAATCGATCGATAACTGATTTGAGAGACATTGTTGTGTGTTTTAGAAGCATTTTATCAAAAAAATATCAATTTTAAAAACCCCACTTTGGTTTTAAAATCAGTTAAAACAATATAACTGAGCAAAGGATGGTAGAGAAAATTTAGGAAGCGAGTGTTGAAGATATCAGAAACAGAAGGCGTCCGCGAAAGACCTGGTTTTGACGAGATAAATAAAATAATTGAAGATGACCCTATTAGAATAAACCGTGCATGAGAAGATGTACGAAAGAGGACGGATCAAAAGTGGTGTGTCAGGACAGAAGAGTGTGGCATTATATCCTCTCGGCGTACCCTATACCCTTTTATACCCTACTATACATAATCGAACATGGTAATTTTCTTATCTGTCTGCCCGTTTATCCGTAACTTCCTGTAACGTCAGTGGTCTCGTTCGAATTCACGTCTAAAAAAAGTTAATTAGAAATCACACGGCTGAAAGTAG
Source organism: Agrypnia vestita (assembly GCA_016648135.1). NCBI lineage: Eukaryota > Metazoa > Arthropoda > Insecta > Trichoptera > Phryganeidae > Agrypnia > Agrypnia vestita. The sequence goes on from JADDOH010008295.1 coordinate 93,050, forward strand.
GGCTCGAACCTCGGTCGTGCAAATGCCAGCGCGGAACGCTATCAACATTGCCACCATTGCATATTCGCGACCCGTCAAAAGTAGACTATACGGCTAGTATTATATAATTATAGTGTCGACATGATTGTTACGATCCGCGTTTGACCTATTTTTTTTTTTATTAGATCAAAAGGAATACGAGCAAATGTGCTGGAACATTTTTCTATAACAAATATGTAACTTGAAACAAAAAAACGTTGTATTTCTATTTTTCAAAGGTGATGTCTTTATAACCCAAAGCTAATAAACCTTCGTATCCGGGAAAAAATCGACTTTCGAAATTACACAAGTCCTTAAAGAGATCCATAGAAATGGGTTCTTTATGCGTTAGGTGAAAAGGACGAATATTCCTTGAGTTTTTGTGCGTTTTCTGCTGGTTTTATTGAAACAGTGAAACGAGCTTTTGAAAAAATGAACGGTAGCCGAATGGAGGTATTTATGGCACCTCCAATAAAATTAGGAATGAACTCAGATTTAATATCGTATTACAAGACGCAACGCGGTATTGTTATTTTAATATGACGCTGAACACCGATCTTGAATTCCTGAACGATGGTTATAGATCGAGTTTTAACCCTTTAGGTGAGAGATATTTGAAATATAGAGATATTGTTATAGCGGTAACAATCTGATTCAAGCTTTCAAAAAATAAAATAAATACATTTAAAATTAATAAATGGTAAGGATAATTTTTGGATTCGTATCTTGGTGATAACTGAATAGTTTTTTTGATAGATACATTTTTTCTCTGTATAATTTTTTAAATGTGTAAAAAAGCGTTATACAAATTGCATCTTCAAAACTTATAAATGTCGTATAAACCGCATTCGAACAACATATTTTATCCCTAATATTCTCGGGAGTTTACTACACAACTTCATTCCACGAAGTTGATTGAATTTTACGATTGGTTTTTTTTTTCTAACTAACTCAGCAACCAACAAACTAACTAACTAACTAACCAATTAACTAACTAATCAACTAACTAACTGACCAACTAACTAACTAACCATCATAAACTCCACAATCTTCTATCCTGGCTCACCACTTTTGCTTCGTCCACTTTCATACATCTCATACATGCTCTTCGGTTATTGAAGCTTCTAACAGGGCCAACCTCTAATAATTGATTTATCTGGTCATGCCAGGTCTTTCGTGGATGCCCACTATTTCTGCCGCCTTCAGCACTCGCCTCATGAATTTTCTTTACCATCCATTCCTCACTCATTCGTTCCATATGGCCAAACCATCTCAGCGATGCATTCTTTATTCTATATATTATTACCTACGCTACAGCCAGCATTACATTCACTTCATTTCGTTCATTCAATTCTTTCTAAAATGAATTAATAATCATGATTCTTCTTGTAGAGGGGTCACGTTCATTTTGTATTTTTCTTATGAATACAAGTGTTGTGCCAATTTATAATTTAAATCTAAATAGAAGTACATTTAATTAAACCATTTGTATGAATATCTTTATTATGTACCTAAACATTTAGCTTAATTTTGATTCATGTGTATTGATTTCTTTCAATATTATTTTCAGTGATTTATTTTGGAGTTTTGTTATTTTTTTATTTAATTCTTCTTCTATATAATAATTTATAATTATAATAAGGATATTTTTTTTTATAATGATAATAGTTATTCCAGCACTCAAAAATACACACGAAGAACTTATTTATACAGGCGTAAATTTTCTATGAGAACTATCAAAACAACTGTCAAATGTCAATGTTACTATTGTGGTGATCGAGAGCCGCCGTGGAATCTAGCCGTAAGCACCTAACCCATTTCAGCCGATCGGAAAAAGATACGGCCAACGCGCTCTCATTCGCCATAGCGATGACTATTCTGCCGAAGACCGTTGTAAAACAAACGAGCGATATTCCTATCCGCGACCACGACCTGTAAAATTCCAATAAATCGCAACTTCCAACAGTGAGTATCATTTGTATTCTGAATTGTTCATTCGCACCGTCACATACGCGACATTTTCCGAACGCACGCTGATACGAAAGAATTCTTCTGGACGGGTGGGAATTCTTCTCTCGACATAAAAAAAAACCCGTCTAGCTATCATTATATGGGAAATGTTGACTTTGATTTAATATTTGGACACTGGATGAAGAAATAAGTAAATGTGTGTGAAATAAATTGATTTATACTAACCCTTAACTGTTATGTTACTACCCGGAATTTATTACACTAGTTGCTACCCAAGGTACCCGGGTACTCTACCTAGATGGACGTTCCCACATACATTATTTTTGTTTTGTATCTCACAAATTGATATTTAGACAGTGATCAGTTAACTTTTTAGAAGGTCACTACTTCTCATAGCAATGTCCGTCTTCCTTTTATTTCCCTTTTCAAATAATTTAAATAATGGAGATCCAAACGGATGATGGCGTTTATGAATAAAATTATTAAAGTTGAAATCGGAATTGGGTACCCAGGTACCCGATAATAACAAAAGGGTTAAAATAACTTACTTTCATATCATCACGTCATTTCTCCACAGGGGTAAGCAGAGAGGATAGAGCACCACACTATTCGTCCTGACACATAACTCTATCCTCATCCATATTCATGCATCTTTGCATATAAGCTCGACGAATAACATCAGTAGGTACTTATTAACTTTAAAATAATACTAGTACTTATTTTATAGAATATTCATCACGTTGAAATTGACGAAGTGTACAATGTTATATTATATTATATTATAATAGCGGTCAAGACGTGATTGTAATGATAGCGCGGACGACTGGGAGTGGACTCTTATATTTGTTCAAACACCCGGTTTCGATGCCGAGGACCGTCGGTCCGTAGGGCACTTCTTTATGGGTAGTTGCTGGGTAAACCATAAATACAAATAATTTGAAGGTGGAACACGGGAGCAGCCTGTGGGCTCGACTAATTATCACCCATTCATAGAGTTTAGGACTCGGCGCAGAGTCGGTCAGTGTCGCTGTCGCTACCGTCGTCTTGTGTAGAATATGACGATATATTTTTCTCGGTAATTCTGAATCGCGTCACTGTTCGATTTTTAAAAAATTAATAAGAATCTTCGAAAGCATGTGTGCGCTGTCATCGCCGAGATCATTTTGGATATTTAAAAAAATCGTGTAAAATTAAAAATTCGCTTACTATGATGACTCCGCATTATTATATGTAAAAAAAGCTAACCAATAAAAGTTTTTACAATACTCCTTTTCGCTTTGAATCAGGTTTCGTGGCTATACACGTGTCGGGCTAATTACTCATATAGAATGATTCCAATTTGAAAAAACCATTAACATTTCTAAAAATCCAAAATTATACTATAATTATTATTTTTTTAAATGAAAATTTGTTCGATCATTTTTATCCATAGCCACGAGTCTGCTTGCAAAGTTTCAGCTCGATTGGATCACGGGAAAGGGGTTATAAATCTATCCAAAGTTTTTTCGTCAGACAAGCAAACAATCAGACGCCACGAGTTAAAAGAAAGGGAGTGAAAATGACCCATAAGTTTCTGTAATTCTTTCTTCTTAAACAAAATAACTGTCACTCCATTTCCTCGCGGGAGTAGGCGTAGATGATTGATCCCCGCTCTCTTCTATCCCGGCCACCACTTTTGCTTTGACCATATTCATACATTTTCTCATGCTCGCTTTTCGATTATTGCAGCTTTTTACAGGGCCATCCTCCAATATTTGGTTTACCTGATCATGCCAGGCATTTCACGGACCTCAATTCTTGCTGCCTTCAACACATGCCTCGTATATTTTATTGACCATCCTTGATTACATTGAAATTATTTGTAGTGTCTAAAATACACAGGAATAACCCGGAACATTTCGCCCGCGCAATTTTTGCGCAAGGTTTGTTTTGACATTTAGTGGAAGTCATAGATTAAAGCGAAAAATGAAGCGAAAAAACGGGCGGCGATTCAGTGCGCATCATATTCAACCAGCGAAAAATTGAAAGACTACATATATGCAGAATTCTCGATATAGACTAAGAGCCAACGACTGCCAGACTTACGTTATATTATCAAACCTGAAATATTTTCTGTAGGTGTAAACTAAGTAAGTAATGTAAGAAGGTTTTGATATTATGACATTTGAGTTCGGGGGTTTGGCAAATAACATAATACAGGTACAAAAAAATGAGTATGTTAAACGTAAAAATATCGAACCTGATTTCTTAATATGTTTAACGGGACAGTACTATACATTCTTAATCATCATTACCAGAAGCTTTTTGCGGATCGTTTCTACCCCCAAACGCTTTAAATATGAATGATCTGAATATATCTGAAATATGAATGAATCTATGAATAATCTACGTTATTGAAACAAATTTGGTTTTTATATATTTCACACTCTTTATTTTACCGTTCTACTTACACGTTTTTTTTGTATCTGTATTACCTGTTGTCTGCCATAATCCCCCGAACTTAAATGTCATAATATCCAAACATTCTTACCTACTATGGTGTACGTCTACAGAAAATATTTCAGGTTTGATACTATAACTTAAGTCTGGCGGTCGCCGGCTCCTACCCTAATAGAGAACCAGGCGATAAGGGACGGAGTATTGACGTGTTCCACAGACAAGCGGATGATTCTCGAAAGTGACAATGCATTACACAACAGTGATTACTTTTAAATTTGTGTCCAGTGACTTTTGGTGATAAATAAAAGTTAATTATTTTCAAGTGCTGCATTTCTTTGATCCCGTGAGAATACAGTACGTTCTGTATTAATAATTACATTTGTGCAGAACTTTCACAGCCGATGACATCTGAATCAACGGTGGCCGAATGTTTACACTTTTGATTGTCAGAATTGACTCAGCCCAGCGCTCCGTTGACTTAGCACACGATTGACATAGGCAAGAGTTGACATAGGATTCGAAGATTTAGCACTTCCTACCGCGGCCGGCTTTGAACATTCTTTACCTGAAAATTTTACAGATATTTATATAAGCTTGGTACAAAACTGTCGACATGATGTCTGCGCCTATAAAATATGTTGCAAAAGAAATGAACAGAAAATGGATAAATATATAATTGCAACCGAAATGGAAATATCTGAGTAGAATCGGAAAAATTAATCTAAATCTGCCATTCGCTGTGATGGATAGAAAAATGGATTTACTTAACGAAAACTACCCAAATTCGGAGAACAAAAGCATTAAAATCAATAATATCTAATCGGCTACATGTAAAAACGTTGGAGTTGATTAAGCAAAATTTGACGGTTTCACGTCATTATGTGCTCTAACTACGCCTGGTGGGTCTCGGTTCCTTAATAGTCTTCCTCCATTGATCTCAGTTTTGCGCCAGCTCACTTCTGTTCTGTTCTCCAAGGTCTTTATATCACCCCTTCATATTCCCTCATCCTAAGATCCTTGGCCCCCATTGGTCTTGTATTCAGCTGGGACCTCGGTTTTTATTTTTTGGTAATTCTCTCTGATATAATGCAACCAATTTCCCGATGTCCGATTCCCAATTTTTTATACAAAGTAGTTTTTGTAGCCCTTGTTTTAACCTAGTCCGTTAACTAGAAATGGTCCAAAGATTCGCCTAAAAGTTTATTTTTAAAAAGCTTGCATTTTTCTCTTAGTAAGTAGCCATGTTTCAGTTGTGTATGTGAGCGCTGGTCTGATGCGCGTATTGTACACTAATTTTTAAATGCTTAAAAGTGATTTGCGCTTACTATTTACTTCTGGATACAAAATACAATTTTATTATCTGTTATCATCTTGAAAGGTATTTGGTTGTATGAGAGTATTGGGGTTTATTGGGTGCATCCAACAGCCACGTATTTACTCTTTTTCAGAATCCATGTTTTGGCAGACCTTTAAAGATTTATAAGCCCATCACGTAAGACCTCAGGAGTTTTTCCAATAATGTCGAAATCATCAGCGTAGGCCAACAGTTGTACAAAGTTGTTAAATATCTTAATGCCAAGTCAATGTTGTTGCCCTAGTGCTTATTTATGTGATGGTCGGGAGTTTGAACCTCGTTCCAGGAGAACACAAAAATCATGCTTTTTTGATAGCACATTGGTTTTAGTTTCAAAATTGTATTAATATTTATGTGACGCGTATTCTATATTCTTATCTCGATTTAAAAACATATATATTTCTTATCTCTAATCTCCTGGATGGTGCCTTTTCTCATCTATCCATGCGATGCTGTTTGGACCTGTCCAGCGGTCTTTTCCCAAATGCTTAATGGCTCTGTCGCTGCTTACCCCAAACACATATCCTATCCAAGCCAATCAATTAGACCTGATAGTGCTGGTTGTGCTATATAAAAAATGAGTAGGTATACACCGGCTATAAATGTCTGGTAGTAACTATAGTTGCAAAAAATATGGTAAAATACAACAACGCGATTAATCATAATTTTGTTTAAAAATATTTTTTTATACATACATGTACGTGTGTACGTAGGTACAAACTTTCCCGCCATGTGGAGCAGGCTTTACTAAACGACACAGCCGCCTCCCATACTGTTTGCATATTTTCCAGCTTTGGGTCGAAAACAAACATTATAAAGCAAACATCAGACGGCTCAACGTTTTGAACGAAATTTGGACTCTGTTCTTTTATTTTTTCGGTCTTTTTTAAACAAACGATCGAAAACGAAACCTTTTGTGTGTGGATCTTTACCGAAATCTGGAACATTTCCATATAACACGACGAGGTTGTCTTTATTTTTAATGCTTGGCCTTTGGCTTTTATGCGAACCAGGATACGTATTTGTTCAATTTTTTTAATAATTTGCCGGTTCCTCTCAATGGCCTGTACATGTCTGGACATTTTTTTTTGCAGGGTTTCATTCATTTTATTGTCTGTATCAAAGCGAAGGCATTATTAATATTCAATTTAAATTATTGCTTTCATGATAGTCGAACGTTTTACAAAAGATGAGTCAGAAAGAGAAAAAAAAAAATACGAATTTTAAAATGTCGCTTTGATATTTCTTCCAAAGTGTACAGATTCATTTTATTCAAAATTACATGAAGTGGATTCCCCTAATGTTTTTGCTACTAGCTATGATACACCTAGTTTAATATACCTTTATTATAAATATTTAACGATTCATATTACAAATTATTTTACATTTGACCCAAGTCAAATAAAATTATTAATATATCCCTATTTACTATTTTATAATTAATATTCAGTATAAATTACTTTCATAATAGTTTAACGTTTTACGAAAGACAAGTCGACAATATTGAGAGAAAAAAAAAATTGATATCGCTTTGACATTTCACCCAGGGTGTAAAGAATATTTTCTATTAAAATCTATTAGAATTCAAAATGGAATGAAGTAGACTGCCCCGAAGATTTTGATACTTGCTATGAAACTAGCTGTAACCCGTCAAACATGACGGAACATTGGTTTGCGTCTTTGCTAAGCCCTAGTACATATTTATAGTACTTTTTTGGCGGTCCACTCCGGTTAATTTGTTTTTTTTTTTAGCCATGAAATCGAACAATATTATCGGTGTTACGGACGGACAGACAGACAACGAAATTATTATGTTTGATTTTTATTCCAGACAGTCAGCGATTTCACCCAAAAATACAAGTGTCCATACCTCTTATTTCTCGGGTTCATTTGTAGGGGACAGAAATGCGTGGCGCCCGCCGTGTCCGCCACTGCGCAGGTATGCGAGCGTCACCAGAGATCGAACCTTGTGTCACGAAGCCAGCCCACTGACCGCTTTACCACTAGACGGCGCAAATATTCCCGATACTTGTACAATCCGAATTAATTTATCGGCAGGAAAATCTCATCTGAGAACGATAGTGTGGCCGTAAACTCACTGGGCCCTCGAAAACATTAATATACTTTTAAAATCGTTCGTGTGACATATTAAATATGTACCTACTTAAAAATGTTCTCAGGTTTTCATGGCCGTTCAGAATCTTCTATGTGTAGTTTTCTGGGATATTCTGCCGTGTATATGTGACCTCTCTGAGGTTCGCTAGTTTCTATGACAGTCGCTTTCCGTCACGACAACGTACTATTCGCGCAGCGGGCCTGTCATCCTCTTATATAATCGATGCCGTTTCGCGATGTTTCCAAAAACTAGTGAATACATTAATCTTTATAATAGTACATTTATATTAATACTTGTCTAAACTTTAACATGTTTCTACAATTTATATTAACATGTATTAATAAATCAATACTATCACGAGTTGTGGCTCTGATTATCTCACGACTGGCCACTCCAGCCGTCTTCCCACGGCTGATATTGCACCGATAGAAATGTCAACGGCGCAGCTGTCGGTCCCTCTTTATATACGCGATATGTTAGTCTTTCGAACTCTCCAGAAGATTCTTATATTACGATTCTTATATTTCATTGTTACAATACAATACATATCTAAATTTTAACGCGTTCTACATTTTAGCACTTATCTTTGCATTAATACATGTCTACATGTTTCTACAGTTTAACACGTAAGTATTTATACATAATAGGCACATGTCAAAATTGGTACACATATCCACAGTTTAATACGTAGGTATCTTTATATCTAATGTTTAACACTTTCTGCAGTTAAGTTCGTATCTATACATTAATACATGTCTAAAGTTTAACATGTTTCTACAATTTAACACATCTCTGTACATCATAAATACCAGTTAATACTTATTTTATCTATTATTTGTGTGTCCATACATAACAGTATTATTTTGCCTACCTCTGGGAATAATTGATGCTAAAATATTTTAGTTTTGAAACGTCCGCCGGCATTTCCCAAAACACTCTGTAGAATGTCCGCAATGGTTCGTTACCGAAAATTCCTCGCATTCCTGCTGGACAAGTGCTGGGGCCTCTCTTCCTTTCCCGGTCGGTCAATTTCTATTTAGGGTCTCCGGCCTCCAAATAAAAAGAAACCTCCAATTAAATATTCAAAGCCGCCTGGCAATTATACTAATTAAGGTCGAATCGAAGAACCCAAATCGCTGTGTGCGCAGTGGACCCCAAATTATCCGGGGTTTGAAAATTAATTTTCCCGGAAATCCGCAAGACATCATAAAAATGTGTACAGGAAATTTGATCAAAAATTTCAGGCTGTATGAATGCAATTGTCACATTTTTTTGTGTTGCTATGCTTGTTCCTGGCGTATCTTGATTTGAAAACTATATTTTATAGGTATACTGACTATATTGTTGGCTATCGAAAAGTATACACGTTTTTTGGTGTGCTCGAATTTATACTTACGGAAAAAATGAAACAAAGATATTTTCACGGGATCGTGGCAAATAAAACACTAAAAACAATTTAACCTTTTATTTTGTTTATACTATTCACCTGAAATGGGCCTCTGTTGCTTCTTTCTATTCCCGAAAATATTTATTTTTTCCAACACTAATCGCTGATAGAGCTAAACGCCATACCGAGAATTGCGTTCCAGAGTGCTTCAAAAATTGGATAAAGCGCTGGCACAAAGTGTATCTAATATATCCGATGGGGGCTACTTTGAAGGAAATAAAATTAATATTTACGAATGGACTAGCTGTAACCCGTCAAAAATTACGATAATTATACATGTCGGTTCCTAAAGAATAAGCATTTATTTAATAATAAAGAAATTAAAAATAAATAAATAAAAAAATTATACTATAAAGGAGTTACGGAGGTTATACAAATATACGGATGAACGGGCGGTCAATGAAATTATTATAATTAGGATAAAGAAAATTTGAGAAAAACAAGAAATTCGCTTATTTTTTATCAAACCTCGTAAATCGATATTTTGTTGCAAATTTCAATTAAATCCCATCCTTGCTACACTGCTATTAAATAAATATCCTAACTGATTATAAATTTTCCTCTTAAAATAAAATACACAAAATAATTTTCAACGACCGAAAATCGCTTTACTTACTTATTTAAAATTACTTCTTTTCATTCTTATCGAACACTTTAATTCGAGTATTTACTATTATTAGTTTAGTTTAGGCATAGTAATTTGGATTATAAATCCGAGTTTGCGTAGATCGGAGGATTACTGTACTCCTAAATTATTTAATTAACTGAAGCTGAGAAAAATAAATAGAAAGAATATCATAGAAATATCACAATGAATCAAGAGAGATTGTCATAACTTTAATGGAGTAGTTGTATTGATTTATGCGGAGCATTTGGTTTGTAGATACATATTATGTTCCCGATAATTACCTTAGACAGCAACAACATACCTACATTGTTTCACATTCCAATACCCAGGAATAACCTGCCGACGGTTATGCCTGAAGAGTTACCCGCTATGCTGAACAATATCACTTTTTCATCTATATTTTTTGTTCCATACCTCTGAATGGGTTTTCCGGAAAAGGATTCTCCTACATCATTGATATTCTTTCAATTATCATATAACAAGTGTGGGGTACAAAATCAAAGGCAGCAATATAAGAAAAAATGTTTTGAATGCCCGCACGGAGGATTACTAATTTAAAATGTACAGAATTCTAGATTGTATGCATCTATCCCATCCAAAATTATCTATAAATTTATAGACTATATATATTTCTTACAAAATCTGAATTTAGTAGGTACCTATTTTATAAAATAGTAGATAATCCTCGACGACTGCATTAATTTTTTTTGGATATTGCTGCCTTTGCTTTTATACCCTAAAATTCTTATATATGCATATTAATGACATGTAATAACATGTTCAAATTAAATGTATATGTTATTTATCAAATGAATTGTAATTGAAAATTGATATGTAAAAAATATAACATTACGCGATGTATTCCTACATAAACTGTAAATGCAATTTTGTGAGATTTTTTTTTAAATTATAAAGAAAATAAAAAGAAAAAAGCACACATTGTAATTTTTTTTTAAATTTATAAATCCATGAATATTTTAGACACTCGATAAATTAAGCAAATGCTTCACACAAATTGACACATTGAAAGTATTTGAACATCTGACATGGACCCGTAGGTGTGTTATGACTTATGACAAACGGATATTAAAATGATTTTTTGTTTATATCAGTGTTTCTAAAATAATAATATCACTGGTATAAAAATATGACTCCTTAAAATTTTATTGAGCTGTGACAACATATTTGTAGCTTAACAACAACTATTATGGCAGACGTCTGTGAAAGGAAGTGTGTATGGATCCTGTGTTTTTTTTTGGGTCGCAATCCTAGGATTGGTCTGCAACAAGCACTCGCTTTCTCCACTCCTCTCTGTCACCTGTCAGCCTCTTCATTTCTTGGTAGGTGCTACAGCGCACATCTCCGATAGTCTGGTTTATGTAGCTTAATCTCGGGCGGCCTCTACGATTGTTGTCTTCAAGCAGGCTCGGATGCCTTATGTTATGGCCTATCCAATTTGCTCGTTGTTGGGCGATTCTGTTCAGGAGCCGCCTCTTTTCGCCCACCCTGCTCAACACCTCGTCATATTCTGACCAATGGATCCTCGCCATGCGCCTGTAGCCACCACATCTCAAAGGCCGCTAGCCTCCCGGACATGCTCTGGCCGATGGTTCACGTTTCGCTACCATACATCAGCACACTCCAGACAAGAGTTTTAATTAAGTTCTTCCTAAACTTTAAACCAATATTGTGGGATTCAAGGATCTTGGATTTTTTGTTGAAAGCGACTCTCGCTTGTTGCATTCTGGATTGATCCTGTGTAATCGAACTGAAATTTAGCACATTGAACTGATATCGATCATCGATGACAATACATTCTTACTTGCATTTTGAGTCACGTGTTTAGGAAAGTTTTAATATCTTTATTTAAAATTGCTACAAAGCAAAAGCGATTGTTTTTATGTCAAATAATTTGTTTAATAATAATAATTTGAAATAAAAAATAAAAAATGTAAAATATTTTATGATTAAAGTTTTTTATCAAACCTCTTATATGTATAACGCAATGGAGGTATGAAAGCAATACTAAAATCGTGATATCTAAGTATATTTATTTGTAAACCTCTTTCCATTTAAGAAAGACAATCGAAGTAGTAGGTGTAAGCCGTTCGTACGACGCGTTGTTGTTACACTTACACCCGTAAACACCAACTCAACGAAACAATGTGTCTCGTACTTACGTCGTTACTCGTCTTACACATACTAAGTCGATTGTCTTTCTTAAATGAAAATAACTCTACCTTAGTGTACCTACTCGTATACAAATATTATATTATACTTCAAAATCCCACTTAGCTTTGCCTATTTTTGCCATCAGATGGCAGAATACTTCGAAAAACACTAGCAGAAATTTCCAAAATTTTTAAATGAAAATTTGTTCCTCTGAAAATGAAAACTCTCCTATATGGAGCAGTACAAAATAAAGTGTGAAACAAATTCACTTGGAATTAATTGTAAAGCAATTTTCCAGGTGGCAGTACAGATAGGTGCAAGAATGTTTGTCTAAACAGGAATATACGATGCTCTCTGCCTACCCATTCCGGTTAATAACATGGACACCACACGGCACACGCTACACAACAAAGTTTATTGATTCTCTCCAATTAATGCGACCATTAATAAAAGCATTTAAGGAATATAGGATGCTCGATATCTATATTTGGAATGCGTTCCACTTTGGCGAGACAAAATAATATGCCTCCTTCGGGATAGAACATAATGTACTGAGTATCTTCGTCTCTCTTGCGCTTCCGTGGAAGCGGGTGAAAATTAATTTTCCATCCCGCTCGAAGACATGCGCGCCCGACGTCAGCGGCGTCGTCTCCCTCGCTCCCGCGACAAATTTCCCAGATTAGGAGCGTCTCTGTCTAACGCAAACAAAGTCGGCACGTGACGAAATCTGCATATCATTTTATGTTTTATATTTCTTGTATTTGAGCATTTCTGTTTAATGAAATTTTGTGGGCGGATTCAAATTTAAATTATCCTACACAATCGTATTTGTTATGCATAATTTTTAAACATACCTCTATTTTAATTTTACACTATCGCTAATATATGCACGGAAATAGCTGAAGTAATAAACTTTTAATTGAAAACACGTGCCTATGTTTGTCTATTCAGTTATATCTACATTTGTAGTAGTAACAACGAAAACGTAGAAACATATTATAGAACATTGTGAAACATATCATAAAATTATGACGCTACATTCGGAAGGTTCCAATGCATTTTCTTCGACCATGACCAGAAGACCTCGATTTATTTTTATATATTCCACGGTATCATGGCTGTGGAAGGCAAATGAAATAAAAAAACTATTTAAAATTTCATTTATTACGCAAAGTCACTGGACACGACTTTAATTGGAATACTAAATGTTTCTAGAATCTTCACTGCACTTTTTATCATATTTCTTAATTCGCACCAATTATCACTCCTGAATAACTTGTCTCTCAAAGTGATGCTCGTTACTTAAAATGCTCAGGTTCGCGCTAGAAAACTTCTCGGTCCTCGGTAGGTACTTTCTTGATTAACTTGTTAATTTTTATAGACATAATATGATAAATCTCACGCCTAAAACTCCAACACGAGTACAACTCGCTCGCATTTAAACTGATCACGGAGACACAGAAAGGATAGAATGCTACATTACTCTTATCGGCATCCAATTCATTGCCTCATTCACTTTCATGAATTTAAAAAATGCCCATGAAATATATTTTCTCACGTAGTTAAATATTGGCGCACAACCTGAAGCACATTTACATACATTATTATACTCATTTATGAAGTAAGCTATAAAATGTATAAATTTGGGGGTTTTACAACGATTGATGTAGGTATAGTTGATAGAAATCATTAAATATCCTGTAAATCATTTAAATTCAAAAATCATAGGTCATAATCAATCATATTGAATAATAAGGATGACATTTAAAAAAATTGTAACGATTGTAATTATTTTTAAATAGGAAAAACTTGTAGAAATTTTATTCAAGGTATTTAAGTAGCAATAATTATTCCGAATTGTTTAATCATCTTTTGGAAATGGATCATTCTTTGACATTAATAAGTGCTTATAAATTTTACAAACAAATAATACAGGATTACAGTTGGATAAATTATAAATTTTGCAAATAAAAAAATGTTAAAATTAAATCAAGTATTATGAATAACCAGGTCCTTTTTGCAAAGAGCTATCTTTTAAATTTGTTTGCATATTAGTACTTAATTATTTATTCGTCTCCCGTATAGGTATTTATTTTGTAAATATCTATACTTAGATTTTTAATTTTTAGTTGATGAGGATGATCCTGGAGGGACCATTACCCCGAAACGTGTTGATATTTTCAACAAATTAGTGTTATAAAGAAAGGATATATTTATCAATTATATTAATAATGTCGCCACAAAGTCATTTTGCGGTCATTGAAGAAGTAAATGTATGTATTTACGACATTTTTATGAAAATACTGTTTATAAAATAACCGTCATCTCCGCCACGAGGCGTCCCTAGCAGCGGTCTGGGCCGGCTCCAGCCTTATCTACGGTCCAGACAGACAGACGGCAGCATCTCCTCTTTTGCTCTCATTGCACTTGGTCCATCCGCGTGCGGCTGTGAGAGAACTGACCAAATGCTCGCGGTTTGATTTATTATTTTTAGTTCCACTTCACCAACCCGTAGAGGCAGCCGATGTGGCATAATGTATCGCTTTATGTTATATTTATTTGTTCTTGAGAATTATTTACACAGAGGTCGTTATTACATTTTTCTTATATTAGCACTCAAATTTATTGTTAAGGGGTGGGTTTTTGATAAATCCTATTTAATTGGCCGGCCGGCAGTATCAACTTGGTTTATGATAATAGTTAAGTTTAAGGGGTTACACCACCTTGTCACCTACAAAAATCATTTTGTTTACTTTATCTACCTTGAAGTTCTTAGAATAATTTGAGTCAACGCTCACTCAAAACGTCCAAAAATTGGCTGAGTTTTGAATTTTGAGCAAGCGTGAAAGGTGAATTTTCAAACGAGTTTTATTATTTTTTTGCGTTTTTTCCGAACCTCCTCTTTAAGATTGATGAATAAAATATATCAAAAACTATTCGGCTAATTTTTTTAACACCTAATATTATCTACGATGTCGCATACATTTTTTATAAAAAATGCCGTTAGTGAAAATTATTAAAACTGATCACATTTGCACAATTTTTTTTTCAAATCGGTGCATTACAGACGAAACGTCATTTAACAAGAAAACAATCAACTCTTTCATTTCACTAAAACATCCAATTTATATCCAAGAGCCGGGCGGAAATACAGGTCGTAAGCCCTGGCAACCCTATAAAGACTTCCATACATGTTTCACACATAAATAGCTTTATCTCTGTGAGACTTCTATAATTTATCCTAATTAATAATCTAGTAGCTATTGTCACCAAAATGACAGGTGCAATCTGTATCATCCTGTAAATTAAATTAAATTTTATGTGCAAGTGACACAAATTAACAAAAAACAATGTAATTAAGTAACTTATGCCGCAATAAATACGGACAAATGTTATCGTACATAAAGTGCTGTTTAAATAATACATAACTTTAAATAATAATAAAAAAAGTGTACTAGTGTCAAAAGTGGGTAGTGCGATTACAAGTAATCAAAACATCCTAAATACGAACAAATATGCTTTTGTTTTTACATCACGGCTTTTTCTATACATTTAATTAAATGCAGTGACGGATATAAACTCTATATGAATAGTATTTGTATTCTCAGAACATATGTAGGTACAAACATACATATAAAAATATTATCAAGTACTAAATAGATTTCATGGAAAAACATTGGCTGCGAACGACTTCTACGCTGCTACGTAGCAAAAGTCTAAGTTATTTAGTAATTTATGTATCTACCTGTTTGCTAACAGGTTAATGGTGTAGTAACTGATTTTTTCTCAAAGCGATAAAAGTGCTTAGTAATTGATATCGTGATATCCTTAATTGTACACCTCGGGTAGGTACGTACTTCAGACATGATTTTATGCCTAATTAATTGATAATTTCCACAAAGCCACCTGTCTATAAGAGGGAGGCGCCATGCGCCGCGTGACGACCGTAATTATCTATCTCCCATTGTATCTCTAAGTGGAACAATATTTTTGTGTTTTTAGGTTAACTTCAATTCTGCTTTGCAAATCAAAACCGGTAAGATTATGCGCGAGAAAGGCAAGACGCGTGAATATTGATAAATATTAATTAGTACTCGTTTAATGTTAAACACACACAATCTCAATTATTGACGTTTATTTGTTTATTTGATTTTTCAAAGAAAACACATTTTATAGCAATCTTACAGTTTTAGAACATATTTTATGATATTTACAATAAATTGAATAATTCAATTAAAAAGACTTACAGTAAGAATCTACCGAAATCTAATCGAAAAATGTCACCGTCGTAAGAATTGTGTCGCTGTTCCTCTGAAATAATGTGTAAATTAATTTAAAAGATAAGGGATCATTTATTTTAATTAATGATCCCTCTGGGGACCAAATCCAGTAACTGTGTTCTTAGAACATACCTACTTTCATTTAAAAATGTAATATGCCTGTAGGTACATGAAAGGAGTTAAAATTTGAAAATATTGATTTTTCAGGCGTATTCTAAGTAGATATTTAATAATTCGAAAAAATATCATATATACGTTAATAAGGTATATTGCTTAAAATACTCCACTTTAAAAAATAAAATATAGTAGTATCATTACCAGTTGCGAAATCTATGTATACTTACTTGTTAATGAGAAAAAATAACAACAGATATCTCTAACAGAGACCAGTGCAATATATTAAATGTTCTTGATCCGAAAAATATATAAAAAGTATATAAAAATACTTTAAAAAATTGGATAATGTGTGGATGTTCTTACAATGAAATTGGTGAACGTTGCGTTATGTAGAGTGAACACTCAAGCCAGTTCATATAGGTTATAAGCCTTGAGACATTGTATAGGAGACTTCCATCCACTTTTCTCATCTATAAATAGCTTCGTCTCTGTGAGACTTCTATAATTTATCCTTAATTAAAAGATAAATAGTTATTTTCTATATTTAATTTGCTATTAGCAAACACTTTTTTGTATATTTTGTTTTTGTTAATGTCTTCACATCTTTTTTTTCAAAAAAGAGATGCGAACTCAAAATGCGGAACGCATCAGTAGTCTAACTATTTTCAAAATAAGCTAAGCACTTGTGCCATGAATGTATGGCTAACTTGCTGGTATCCTGGAATGGGGCTCGAACCACCGACCACCAGACACTAGGCAAGCGTCATGATCACTACACCAACAAGTAACTCTACTTATTAAAAAAGTATATTGTATCCTGATGGAGCGACCATTGGTCCAAAGATTTTTCATTCCCATAATCCAATACCAGTTATATCTTGATTAATGATCTCCCCCTTAGGATAAAATCCGGTATTGTGTTCTTGAAAAATTTGGAATCATACTCAAAATATTATCAATAATATCATCAAAAAGTTATTTTGCAATTATTGAAGTAAAAAAATGTATTAGTTAAACGCAAAATTTTATATCTAAAATATAACAATATTTTCTGTAGAATAATGTCTCGTTAAAAAAAAATCAATAACATGAATAGGTAGGTATACATTATTGAAAGATTTGGCAGTTACTTCGTGGTGACACATTTTAATTTGAAATATGTTTTTTTATTTGAACTTTGTATTTTTTTTAAACAGAGATGCGAACACGGAATACATGTCACATCAATATTCTTACAATTTTCAAATTAAGCTAAACGCTTGTTCTATGAAATTAGGACTTATTTGCTGGTCTGGAGTGATATTCGAACCCGCGACCCTTGGATCACAAGGCGAGAGTCCTAACCACAAGACCAACAAGTTACTCGTACACCAATACACACACAATATGAGTTATTTATTACTACTGTAGTTTCGAGAGCAGCAGATCCATTCATCATCAGGTAGGTACCTATAGTTAATAAATGATTTAAATACATAAATACCTACTTCTCCTAAAGCTCTTTCCGTTAATGGCCAAAAAACAAACAATACAATAGATTGATAAATTTTATACACAAAGATACATAAATATTATCAAGCAGGCTGTGCATAATTCTTGCTAATAAATCAAAATGAATAAATCGAATTGAATGAAAATTTATTTCTGATTACATGTATATTGTAATATAGGATCTTCTGTGTATGGTTTTCTGGGATATTCAGCCATGTATATGTGACCTCTCGTATACACGGTAGAATATCCCAGAAAACTATACACAGAAGATTCTGAACGGCCGTGAAAACCTGAGAACATTTGTAATACAGGTATACCTAATATTCTAAAATATATATTTTTAATTTATAATTATGTATTTCCTAGATTTCCAGTCGTCCACAGCATATTTGAACACCTGGGTATAATACCTATACAGAGTGCACGTGTCTATTATTATTTTATTCCTACTTAATATGTACGTAGATAGATTCCTACCTAATCTTACAGTACAAAATATGTGACGTTTTTATTGTGAACTGTGGTATCCGTTGGAAAACAATAATGTACCTAGCCGCCTGCTTAATTCTGGTAAAATAATCTTGGTATTATTTTGATCGATATGACAAAAGCACGCCATAAAATATTTCAATATCACAAATCTGCTTGGGAATTTGACAAATTTAAACCGATTATAATATTGATAGCTTTTACACCGTTACATAACTACAGGTAGACGTCTACTTGCTTAACACTTTCATTACCTGGCCTATCGGATCGGATATCTAAATCGGATCACATTTAATTTAGTGAAAAGCAATGGACAGTGAGATCGTGCAATAAGAAATACTATCTTAATTTTATTCCTTTCTCCAATACCTTCATTTGCTTCTTTTTGATGATCGTGGCTCTCAGGTTTTGCCCTACTAAGTTCCTTGGTGATGTTCCTACACCTTTCTCTGCAGCTTGGATGGCCGTTCCAACAGGATAGCCAGTAGCGCATTTGATCTTCCGCTCTGGTCTTCCATCTTTACAGCCGTTACCGGCTTCTCTAGATCATCATATTTTTTGATGGCGATATGTCCGAAAAATTTGAGGATTCATCTCAGATAGATCGTAGACCCTCTTCTATAATTCTGAGCTTTATTTCAACTATTCACATCACTTACTCTAAAAACTCTTGACCTATGTACAAGCAACT
Source organism: Agrypnia vestita (assembly GCA_016648135.1). Lineage (NCBI taxonomy): Eukaryota > Metazoa > Arthropoda > Insecta > Trichoptera > Phryganeidae > Agrypnia > Agrypnia vestita. The sequence goes on from JADDOH010008295.1 coordinate 112,266, forward strand.
TACTACAAATTTATTTCTACCAAATCATCATCGGACACTTGTATCATTGATCGGTTCTGTCAGCAACATCCGAGATGGGTTGGACACGTTGTGAGAAACGAGAAGAACCTTTTGCAGTCTCCAAAAGGTTTCAAGCATACGCTAACTTAACTACCGTCATCGTCTTTTCATTTATCTAGATCCTGTTGATATAGGTATGTGAGAGGATCAAACACGCATTACTGAACTTCTGACTGGAATGAAGTCCTTGACGATTTTCCTCCAAATTTTTCTGCAGCCCACAGTTCGAACAGCCATTCCAACAACTCGGCCAGTGCGTTTTTTGTCCGGTCATTCCATTGAGCTGGAGATCATCTTCTTCTATCTACCAGTTTCTCCAGATCATCATTTTTTGGGTGATATATAAGTAAAAAAAATGGATGCCATTTCAAGTACATTTGGTTCAAATAGGGTAAATTCACTATCAATTGTCAAAAAGATAAAGTCGCTGATGTCCATAACTATTGATAATTAGAGCTTTGTTGTTTGAACATTTCGACTAATAATTTAGGCAGAAAACTACTTGTAAATTATTTTAGATTAGCTCTATCACATCTAGTAGTTATATTGGCGTAAGTGTTGCTTGACTTGCATTATTTGCTTTGAATAAAAATAATATATGAACTTAAAATGGACAAAAAAGAACGAAAGAAGACGGTATGATGTTAAAATGCGTGTGTAAAAAATCTATGTATAAAATGTACAATTAGAAGCGAATATAGAGTAGCTTGTTGGTCTTGTGGTTAGAACACTGGCCTCGTGATCCAAAGGTTGCGGGTTCGAACCTCACTCCAGACTAGCAAGTTAGTCCTATTTTCATAGTACAAGCGTTTAGCTTAGTTTGAAAATAGTAAGAATATTGATGTGACACGTATTCCGTGTTCACATCTCTATTTTTTTTTAAAATAAAAAAAAAAAAAAAAAAAAATTGTAAAGAAAAGGTCACTGAGATTATTTGGTCATGTGGTAGGTACGTATAGGTAATGAGAGTACAGGATAGGAACAGATTAACCAAATATTGGCTGATGGCCTGTTAGAAGCTTTAACAGCCGAAGAGCGTGAATGAGAAGAAGTATGAAAGGGAATGTAGCAAGGTTTGCCAGAAGAGAAGAGTGGTCTTCTGTCATTTATGCCTAACCCTGCGTGGAACAACTTAGACAGCGTGATGGTTTAACTTAGTTTTAAGATTAAAACTGCAAATAGGTTAAATATAGTAATATTTTTTTACACAATTTTGTATCCGGCCCTGAAAGTGTTAAGGATAATCGCATTACACGGTATCGAAACGCGGCCTTGTGAAAAGATTAGACACCAATACGATTACAAAACCGTACTCAAAACAAACGTCGACGCCCGGAATAACAACAGACTATATGAAACATTGCGTGAATATGTTGTTCGTGACTTTAGGATGTCTGTTGAATTTCGTTTTGTATTATGGGCCAAAGATTCTAGTGTCACAGTAGCTCACATAAAATAAAAGAATTAGCATTATAATGGATCAAATAACGCGGACCTTCTTGTAAATGGATTCTTAAAAAAAAAACTACACGAGATTCGGTTACGCGAGATTCATTCGTTAAAATGTATGAAATATAAACATTGTGTTCAAATAGTGTTGTTTTTTTTTAACATTTATCAGTTATTTTTCACTGTCGTATATTCCTAATTGAATTAAACACAAAACAAATACATCAATAATCCATTTTAATATATTCAACGCATTATATGATTATTTAAAAAATGACATCATCTAAACAGTACGAAGAAACGAGTTCTTTTGACACGGGCAAAAGACTAGTAAAGTACCTACCTAACTAGGATAAACTTAAAAAATAGATATTTAGGTAGGTACTACAACCCAGAACCCACATTTAAAAATAAATTGTACCTAATCTGTTTTATAATAGATACCTAGGTAGTTAGGTACTTACTTAATAAAAAATCCATATGTTTGTTTACATCTCGTCTAAAATATTATAAAATCAGTATTTATAAATAACCATGTAAGTAAATAAATTTGTATTGTATTTGTAAATCTGACAAACAGTCATAGCTAATCTATAGGTAGGTACCTATAAAACTCAATGTCTGTCTGTCTGTCTGTTCTCTATACAAATCTACACCGTTTATCCGATCGATTAAAATTTTGCGTACTTATGCTTCAGAATCCGGCGGGTAACATAGATGACATTTTCCCCCTATTATTTTACCCCTTCCCCTCTCCCTGATATATTTTCAATGCAAATCTGTACCGTTCGACCGATCGGACTCAAAATTTCTCGGGTAGGACTCGGGTAATATTGGCGACATTTTTCCCCTATTCTTTTATCCTTTCCCCTCCCCTTGATATATTTTCGATGCAAATCTGTACCGTTCAACCGATGTGACTCAAAATATGGAAACTTATTCCTTAGGACTCGACGGGTAACATAAGCGACATCTTTCCCATATTTTTTTACCCCTTCCCCTCCCCCCGTTATTTTTTCGACGCAAATCTTCACCTACCGTTTGACCGATCGCACTCAAAATTTTCAAACTTATTCTTTAGGACCCGGCGGTAAAACTAGGTGACATTTCCTCCCTACCCTCTATATATTTTCGATGCAAACTTATACCGTACGAATTGAACCTTTTTTTCCCCCACAAATTTATTTTCAACTTAATCCTTAACCCGTGCAACGCCGGGTACGAATAGCTAGTAATAAATATTATACTAATTAGATATTAGTTGCATGTAGAGACTCGTGTTTTTATTTATGTCAGGAAATGTACAGTAGATACAGTTTAATATATAATGTATATAAACCAGTGGAGTTTTTTAATGTGATCAGTGAAGTTTCCTGGGATTAACAAATGGAACCTATAGCTATGGAACAAATAACCTAATGGAACAAAATTTAAACGTACTAAAAATTAGGAATACCTAAAGAATATAACAAAAAGTAAATAAATTAACAATACAAAAAAGAAAATGAATAAATTAAATTAGAAAATAGATTAACAGTAGGGTGTTCAAGAAGCTTACTGACAACTATTATAAATAAATAAATGCATTCTAAAATTTCGTTTTATAACTAAAAGTAAGATTTTCAATTTTGTGGATTGTTGTTAGATTATTTAAAAAGATTGCTTACAGTTCATTTCAAAAACCTATGATCTGCAGGGGAATGAAGAATTTAATTGGTCAAAATTATAAAGAAAAATTTAGAAAATATGTTTTGTATGAAATCTACAGATTATATAAATTAATGAGTATGTTTTTTGTGTTAGAGCAAATGCATCTGTTCATGTATGTACCTACCTTATATTTATAATTATTATTATAAAATATGTATGCCTACAGGTCGATTTTTTGATCATGGTAAAAATGTGATGTAAATGCTATCTATGTAACAAAGAGACAAAATTATAAGACCGCTTCACGCTAGACAGTAGGTAATGCAACAACGCACATGACGTCACTTGGCGCAGTAAATGTAAATTTAACACGTCGAGAATAATTACTATTTTAATATTTAAAAAAAAAATCCAAAATTTCATAGTAGTTTTCCATAAGATACCTACTACTTACATATGTATGTTAATAATATAAAATATACTGTTTACTTTAAACCAAAATTTATTTTCTTCACCAGTTATAGGTACTACTAGTTCACCGCGAGACGCCTTTGCCAAATATGATTTTTTCCCTATCGTTACCCTCGTGAATTTTCCATCAATCATTCATCCCTTTCCGTCGGCTACAGCGCCCGGTCGATGTCCACGCGTGAGACAGTGATGCACATACTTATGACATGTCCGCCGGCTCGTATAAAATATTTGGGCGAGTTCATTGCAAGCCTCGCCCATAAAGCCGTTGGGCGGGATCCGGCGATAATGGATCGACCCAGTGTTTTAAAATGTTTATTAACGATAATAAGAGAAGAGACGAGGCACGCTTTATTACGGCCGTCTAAATTAGTGTTACCTTTACGGATATAGATTTTTTCACCTCAGGGAGACCTTCGAAATACCTTTGTTTTTTATGGAAATCGAACAGCTTATTTATAATAAGTAAATGATAATATAAAAATTACCAAAAATTCGGCTTACTGCCTGATTGCTTACATTAATTACAATGGAATAACGAGAGTTAGTAAGATTAAAAAGGTATTAGTAAAAAAAATCAAGTTATATTAGTTATATATAGTTCCCAAAGGGAATAGAAGGCAAAGAGTGGTGGGAATTAAAATCCATATGGTAGGTACCTAATAATAATAAAAGTTTTTATATTTTCTTATATACCTATATATTTATACAAAATACCTATCTCTTATAGGGGCGTGCAGTGAGAACAAGAAGCGTGAATTTTGTTTAAACATAGGTAGTTATATACCTACTATATACCTGCTTGGAAAGAAGAAAATCGAAATTAAATATTTATCTAGTGGAATATTATGAAATATTAAATTTTTAATAATATGTCAATTATTGTGATTGGAGTACCTATTACGAGATAAATTTCTTATTTCGTTTTCTTTTCAAAATATATGCCTAGGAAAAAGTCATTCTTTTTGTTCTCACTGCACGTTCATGATCTCTTGTATAAAATATTGAGATTGTCGAGAAAGTCTACGTATTTAAAATTGAGTTGAAATATACGGAAGGTCTGTACAAAGATAGGTAGGAAATAATGATTTGTAAAAGAATAATATCTCAGGTATCTACCTATTGGGTTATAAAAAAATTTCTTTCTTTGAAAATTTTGTCTTAAAAATGTTGAATTAATAATCTATTCAAATATACAGGTTGTCACCTAGCTAGTAGCACAAACTTCAAAGAAATCTTCTTCATTATTTTTTTCAGGACTTCTGTTATTTTAGGGAAAACGATGTTTTCTTTATAATTTTCAACGTAAGAAATTTTATATTGTTTTATGTTTGAGTAGATAATAATAGATTGGTTATTTTAAACTTGCTCAGTGAAAATATTATCTAGTCTTAGAGAAGGTAGGTGTGACATCCGAAAAATATATTTAAATTACAATTTCTTTCTCATATTTTACTTAATAAAATATTAGGTACATTAAAATTACAAATTATGGTGCACAATAAGAAAAATATACCTAATGATTAATTAAGGTAAACGATCAAGTCTCACAGAGACGAAGCTATATTATGGGAAATGTATATGTGAGTCTTTATAGGGTGGCCCAGTGCTTATGACCTGGCCAAACGTTGCATTGTGTAAATGATTACTTTACACACTTTGCAATGTTCAACAAACAACTCCGCCGCATTGACAATAATACATTATCAAATTTTATTTATGTATGTTGAACCTATATTTATTTTTATTTTTATTTTTATTTTCATTTATTGGTTTTCTTACAGCCATATAATTAATCAATCTTGAAAAAAAACAATAATTGATGTACAGAGTTTTGGGCCAATTACAAGAAAACACATATATACAATCGATAAAAGAATAAGAAAAAACATGTCCAATAGTGAGTTTGTGTGAGTGTGTGTATTTGTGTGTTTATTTATTTATTTATTTTGAATCAAAACAATCTTAAAAATTTTCCACTGAATTTAAAAATTTACTTTAACATACATTAATAGCGAATGGAGAGGGTGGAGGGGAATGTGGGACGGGAGTAGAAGGGAAGATATAATATACAAATTAGTTTGGGTGCGGTAGTGTAGATATTGTTTGTTTTATGTTTCTTATTGTTGCGTTGAAAATGTCAATGTGGTGATAGTTTGTGTTAAATGAATTTGTGTTATGTTCTAAATCTAAATTATGTTCTAAATCTGCAATCTTTCAAATGTTTGAAGGGACTAAATATGCTAGAAACATGTATGGTCCTTCCCATGACATGGTATACATAGATTTCGCAGCTTGTAATGATTCATCTATATTTTTAAGCGGAATATTAGCAAATATTCTTTTTAATATAGGTTACATATAATATTTTTCGGAATTATTTAAGATATAAACTAGAACAGAATTAATAATTATCTCTCTGTAGTCGAAATCCAGTACCTAATCGTGTTCTCAGAATATAAATATGAAAATGTTATTAAAAATATAATGGTTTAGTACACACATTCTTTTATTTCTTTCAATGAATTGAAACTTGGAATCCAATTGTAGCTTGTTGGCTCGCCTTGTGATCTGGTGGTCTGTGGTCCGAGTCCCATTCCAAGACACCAGCAAGTTAGTCCTATATTCATAGCACAAGCATTTACCTTATTTTGAAAATGATGCGACACGTATTCCGTGTTCGCGTCTCTATTTTAAAAAATAATAATCTTTTAATTAAATAAATAAAAATACTTGGTTAAACACCACTTATATTTATTGTCAAATCCGACCAGGTTTCGATATGACCGTAGCTTCTTCAGGGAGAATCTTAACTGCCTAAACATTAAAAAATTATGTGCTTATATACTAGTGTGAAAGAGGTGAAAGGACGGAGTGCCAATAGTGGGGGTAGGGGGTGGGAGTGCGCAGGGAATATTACTATTAAGAGGGAACATATTTAAAAGTGGACTAAAAGATAAATTTACTTGATTATTAATGATTTTACGATTTTATCTCTAATGCTTCTAAATTATCTACTCTACAACCTATTCCGTTTTTATGAATAATACTAACCCCTCTACTATTGTTGAACGTGTGATCTTCTTCATTTGAGTGGTTTACAAACTCTGAGAACCCACTACTTTTTAAACAACGCAAGTGTTCTTTTACTCTAATGTTTACATTACGCGATGTCTTCCCTATATAAAACGCGGGACAATCGTTGCATTTCAATGAATATATATCAGAATGGCTAAATTTGTCATCATTATCTTAACTATTGACTAAAAATTTACCTATATTATTATTCGTATAAAACACGGGTCTGATGTCTGGTGGGAGATTTTTGACGCTAGAAGTGGAAAAAGTATTATCTTTATATTGCCTTTTAATTGTTACTTCCTTTCTTTTAACTCTGCTTGCTTGCTTGACGAAAAAACTTTGGATCGATTTTTAACCCGTTTCCCGTGATCCAATCGAGCTGAAACTTTGCAAGCAAACTCGTGGCGACGATCAATAAAATCTGTCAAATTTTCGTTAACAAAAAATAATTATTATAGTATAATTTTGGATTTTTCAATTTTTTAATGGTTTTTTCATACTAGTTGTATGGAGATTCCAACGCATATTTTTTTTTATTTATTTTAAAAAATCCTTGTTTACAAATAAAGGTAATTAATACTAATTTAACAATAAAAATATAAGATAAATTACACTTTTTTTTTTGTTAAATTTGTGGATTACGCCACTCTACTAGGCTACGCCTGTCTCAGAGTGGCGTTATAGAACATAATTATAAAAGTTTTTTGAATTCGTCAGTAATATTTATTTTCATAAGGTAGTAATTATGTATCTACAAAGTATCAAGTGCAATGTTAGTGATAAGTTGAGTGAGTCATAAGTCCAAGTGTAAATATGTGTAGAATAATTGTTTAATGTAAAAATGGTTAAAGTTTTGTTTAAGATTATTTTTTATTTTCCTTAATTTATTTATTTATATAGGTATATATTATATAGGCATATGGTAGACACGAAACCCGAAAATGAGAAAGGGAGTACTGTAAAAACTTGGTTTTTATGAGTTACTTTTTTCTTCCATTGAAGTTCGGTTCTGTAGTTGAAACAATTGAAGCGATATCAAGTATCCCGTTGTTCCCTTCTTCCAGAGAAGCTGCGGCTGTCGCTGTGCGTGGGGTGCGGCGGCCAGATCCACGACCAGTACATCCTGAGGGTGGCGCCGGACCTGGAGTGGCACGCGGCGTGCCTCAAGTGCCAGGAGTGCCGCCAGTTCCTCGACGAGTCCTGCACCTGCTTCGTCAGGGACGGGAAGACCTACTGCAAGAGAGACTACACCAGGTAACCATCCTAATTCCATAATGCGACTTATCAAAGAAAACGATCAGGCAGATTTAGAAAAAAACGCAACACCAAGATTAAGAGACAATTTTAAAATCCCAAAATGCAATGCAAAAAAATATCAACGAGGTTTCATATACTCGGGCATGAAATTTTTTAACAACCTTCCAATCGAAATGAAAAAGATACAGGATACAGAACGATTGAAGAGCAAATTGAAAGAACATCTCTATGAACTGAACTAGACACCATTACCTTCAAAGTCAAAGACGTTCACTCTACTACTTCATCCTAGATATATAATATAATATAAAATAATTAAATGTAAGGAATTATATATAGAAATTCAAAGTTCCTTGTCCGAGCACAAAAGCAATGCTCTTAAATGGAGAGGAACCATGAATAACACAATTGTGTAATAAATATTATTGAACAATAAAAAAAAAGTCTAAGAATGAAGCTATGAATGCGAGAAACGTGCGTGGAAGTCTTTTTTGTATGATGGCCTCAGGCTTACAACCTGCATGAGCTGGCTTAATTGACCACTCTACACAATGCAACATTCACCAATTCCATCGTAAAAACATCCACACATTATTTCATTTTTGAAAGTTCTATAGGTATATATATGTTCAAATCGGAGAATCTTTCCTCTATTTGAATGAACTATTTTAGAGACATCTGTAGTATTTTTCTTAGTTTCTGATATTTCTTCTGCTTGTCCGGCTAAAGAACGACATTTTTTTGCTACAGTTCAAAATATGAGCTCAAGTCAAATATTAATACAGAATTACGGGGGTTTGACATGTAGGTAGGTACAACATTTATAATTCGCGAAAGGTATTGTAACGAGATACTAGAATGCGGATTAATTTCTCACGATCGAAATCTCTCGAAAACTCCCTAACATAAAAGGTGCCTCAGTAATAAGTTTTCAGAATATCCTAACCATAGTATAGAAAATTACCACAATAAAACAAATATAAAAATCCTACAAAACGGCCTAAAACAAAATAATTTAGAAACACTTGAAATTAATTAAAATCTAATCATAACAAATAACAGATAATCAATAATCAAATAAAACACTTCACGCCACCCTTCTCACAATGTTCTACCACCTAGGCACTCCCTGTACCACCACTGAATTCACAACCCATACATCAGACATCCACTCCCGCACACCTCAGTCTCAGCGCACCTGAAGAAAGAAACGGAGATTCAAAACCAAATTAATTATTCAATTAGAAATACATGCAGAAAAATCAAATCCACGAAAAAATATATTTGGCTGCTACCGGGATTCGAACCGCGGATCTCCTCCTTTCCGGGGCAAGTGCCTTTCTTATAAGTTACCACCAACTTGCAGGCTCAGCAGCTTTCCAAATCCAAAAAGAAAATGATATTTCAACTCTTTTAGCCTCTAACCAGAGACAATCATATCGAAAACGATTTAATAATGTATAGTCATCCATCATGTTGAGTTCTTAGCTAGTCGAGAATTTAGTGAAAAATCAATTATCCACCATAAACAGAGTTAAATAAAAGCATATGAAAAATATGATGAAAAAAATATGTTTTTCCATAGACAATCGGAAATATTCTGTATTTCATTTTGCTTCTCTCTGTCGGATGCTTGTGAGTTATGAGACGTCAAAATATTACAATTTCTAATAAAACGCGATAAATTTAGTAGAATTGTGTTCGCATTGTATAAGAAATATAATTAAAAATATAATAGAATATTTTCAAACCTGAATAAAACCCTCCGACCCTATTTTCGAAGGTTAAATGCTCCTTGTCGCTTTAGCATTGCATTTTCTAAAGCTCTTTGAAAGCCTGGAGCGTCATTATGATTGACTGCAATTGGAATTCGTGTCTATTCAACAATGCGTGATCATCGAGGTAAGTATAGAAACGAGTTCACAATATATAATTATAAAGTGATCGTCTCGGAATTAATTACGAAAATGACGTAAATAGCACGCCATAAACCATTATTTAATGTACAATAAAAGTACATTTATCATGTGCCGAGTTCGTTAACGTAAACTGTTTGCTGCCGCAAAATTATGATTATAATGTTGATATCTTAATGTAATAATATAACTCAATTAAGCACGCTGCAAAGTTTCAATGTGTTTAAAGTATAAGTAGGTTCATGGAGGTAGGTACATTTAGGTCCTTACCCCATCACGTTTCCAATGGTGTACCTATGTACCTAGACACATGTAGACTTTTCCATAAAACTTAGGTATTACGGTGCAAAGATTTAAATATTTAATTAGATTCATCACTCAGGGGTGAGATTTTTTCAAAATTAATGCATTGTACATGTGTGGCGCTTGGCGCGCATACAGGCAAAAAAGCTATGCATTACTAAAAATTGGCAATGGCTAAGGTTTTAATTTTTGACTGTTTCTGTATACAACTTCATATTAATGCTGCTTCAATTTTACTTATTTTAATTTAAACTAAATTAAACTTCGTAATGCACACATGTTGAGTTGAATTTATCACTATTACAGTTTCGAGAGGAGCAGTCCCTCTCATTATCAGATGTAATTTATAACTAACCTAAATAAAGAAATTACGTCATCTAATTCGACTAGAATAACGGGTCGCGGAGCAGTGGATTAATTTTTTGTGTGGTCTTTAAGGAAAAGATCTTGAGGATCGGAGACATGTGTCGGAATGTGATATCGTTAATAAGCGTTTTCCCAGAATTCAAGTTTTTCAAGTAACCTCACGTAACCAACCTAGCCTAACCTATTTCACTTGTTTGCGCTTATTACATTTATTTCTTTTATCTGGAAGAAAGTCGTACTGAATTGAACTGGATTGAATATTTTCATGCTAAAGCCGTATTTCATTCGACCAATCTTTACATCTGCGAGTTTTATGTAGTTGGCAAGTAAAGTTTTCATTACAGTAGGTACCTACTACAGTATGTCAGTAGGTTTTCGAAACGTACAATATTGATGAGAACTGCGCGCACATCCCTTAACGAAATGACTGTTACTAATTCGATACATGCTGAGATACAAAAATTCTAAGATACTGAGAATTCCATATATTATGCTGAGACACCTTTACTAATTCCATATATCCTGAGATACTAAATGTTTTGTGTACATTCCAACATTCAATTTGCTTATTTGCTTATCAAATGTCCATTATTACCTACTTTTATTTCATTAGAGTTAACCTTCAATGATTAATAGTAACTATCTTTAAATTCATTCTGCTTCTGTTTATATAAATTAGTTTATGATAATTTATAAGAAAATTCGTTAAACGAAGGCATCCCTGCAAAAAGGGTCTATATGCACTTTTGTTTTATTTTTAATAATTTCAATTCAACAAATACCTTGTTGGTGTGTTGCTCGCCTAGTGATGCAGTGGTAGGTGGTTCGAGCCCTATTTCATGACACGAGCGAGTTTGTCCTATTTTCACAAACGTTTAGCTTAGTTTGCAAATAGTAAGAATATTGATACGACATGTATTCCATGTTCGTATCTTTAACTAAAAAAAAATCTTGCTGGATGCCGACAGTTCGATGATTGGATTGGATCAGGATTGCTTAACAATTTGAATGAACAAAGATAATACCTATAAAATTAATATCCACAATTGGCAAGTGAAAATTAGAAATTCTGGTTAATTATTTTACAATTATTTTTTCTCTTGTAAAATTTTGCTTTGGGAAATATACCCTTTTTATAGGGACGCCTTCAAATGTATTTTTTTAAAGCATGTTATATACCGACAATATGAATATGATTATTATTATGAAAACATATTAATCTAAATATAATAATTTCGTTGTCTGTCTGTCTGTCTATCTGTCGCACTAACTTAGTGTAACGTCCGTAAAAAAACAAATTAAACGGCCGGAGATGGGGCTTGAACCCCGTGGCGGCAAATCCGAAGGCAGAAACGATAGCGATATTTCTACCGCTGCCTCTGGACGGACCGCCAAAAAGATACTATAAATATATACTAGGGCATAGCGCAAGATGCGAACCAATGTTCCGTCATTTTTGACGGGTAACAGCTATTTTTTTTTTCAAAATATATTACGTTTATGTAAAAATCATGCTTGAATGTAATTAATACTCACTGCACGCCACTGTTACGTAAGTTTAATTGTTGTTAATTTAATTAAAATTTCAAAAGAGCCACATTTAAAAATGAATTAAAATTAGCATCCATGGTGCTATTATTCGATCCCATAGATCATGCGCAAAGTGTTACTGACATCTCACGTCCAGTATTAAAATTATCTGTCAAAAAAGCTCGTTAGGCTCAATATATTCAAATGAATTCAGCAACATAATTAATTCAATAATAATTGTGCCTACCTAAGTCCTGGAGCTGGCTAGATCTTCGCCAGTGGCGTGCAATAGGCATGGATTCAGGTTATGCTGCTAACGCAATACTACACAAGTACCTACCCCAGATTGCAATCAGTAGCGTAACAAAAAAATGGGCCCCAACGCATCAAATCAAAGGGCCCAATTTTAAAGGTATTTTCAATAATATGATCGTCCGTTTTTATCTACTGCTGAATAAAGGCCTAACCTAACCTAATCTATCGTCATTATCATCATGCACCACAGTGAAGAAGTTTTGCATGGTTACTTCACCACGCCGCTTACACTCACTTGAGTGTAAGCGGCGCAGCAAGAATGAGCGCTTTGGCATTAAATAATGCCAAACTGGGTGGCGAACGTGCGGGTCCGGTACGGGAGCCGTTAGAACGGCCATCTTCTCGGCTGAATGAAGGCCACCCCAAGCATCCTCTAATTTTCTCTTTACACCGTCGTTGTCATTCGCCATCAAGCATTTTCGAACAGTTTGATGATTTTAGAGCGGCCTGTCAGCTTCTTGATTCCTCTCGGATACAAAACTTGATAACAAAGTTTACCTAAAAATTGTCCGCACTTCGGGCGATGCGTTCGCCCTGCCCATTGCCATTTCATTTATTAACATTTTCTACTATCTTTTGCTTTGTATATCATTTTACCAACACATTTTTTCATGTCTTCATGGCGTTTTCGCAACCAAAAAAATCTATGTTTTGTCCTAACATAAGATACTGTTAATTTTTTTTAAATTAGTAGTCCACATTTCAACTATCAGAATCCATATTTTAAATCATTCTCCATTCAAAAGTTTACTTATGAATGTAGTTATGAATATTATAGGTATTCCCTCACCACACACAAGAATCATAATTCTTTTTGGTGAGGTATATATATCTACACACAAAAAAATGATTTTGTAAACATTTTCTATGTATGATTGTTAATATTATACATATTATTAATTGAATAAATATAAATAAATATATAAATAAAATTATGGGATAAACTTAACGGTCTTTGTTGACACGATAAACCGCTTAGTTTCTATCAGATTACGATCAAACTTATCTGAATAATTGATCTGATGTATATCTCGCAGAAGTACCTTAACCAGCCTGGTCCATATTTACCTGCCCGGAACAGACATAAATTTTCGATTCCCTTATTATAAAACCTAGAGAAAAAAGTAAGACCACACGCATACGAAATCTATGCAATTATTGTGGTCAGTGTTGCGATGTATTTTTTCATTGTGTGAAGTGGACGCCCACGATCTTTGTTTACGTAATAGGAAAAATTATATTATAATATAATGTAATATATACAAAAAACGATTTCCTAAGAACCTACGTAATCAGTGGCGTAGCAGCAAATTGTCAGGCCCCCGGATAAAACTCATGGGTATACCGAGCCCCTAGCCTCTCCAAGTAATTCAGAGAAAAATAATACCCATCACTCATTTCTGTCCTGGCGTACCACTTTTGCTTCGTCCGCTTTCATGCATTTTCTCTTCGGTTGTTCAGTTTTAACAGTGTCGTCTTCCAATATTTGTATTACCTGATCATGCCAGGTCCTATGTGGACGCCATGACATTACAATGCACTCAAACCATTATTTATTATATTTATAGGTATCGATTAGAGGAGTGTAGTCAATACTTTGAAATAAGCTGTAGGTAAGTACATAGATAGGTACTTGACTAGAATTTCCGTCGATGAAATACGATATCGAAATAAATTATTTATCTCGTATATTACGAGATATACCGAAATATTTTCGGTCGTATTTATTAAAATAATATTATTTATAGTTTTCATCTTCAAAATCCAGCAGTTATATTTCCCTTGATTTTTCACGTGTTTACGGCTAGTAATTGTTATATTTTTTTATTATATTTTCACGCATTCGAGACAAATGAGTGATATTTATAGCTATGCTTCCCTGCTCCCGCGTACCTTGTCTCTAGCGCGGAAACATTAGCTACGTTCCGCATTACCCTTCTACTCCCTCCAGATTATTCAAAAACCATTATTACAAATATCTAGAAGCTTCCTTGTTCGTCAATATTATAAGTATTCGTAATTATTTATTACTAATGTAAAATATTCTTCTTCTTCTTCCGCTTCTTCTAGACCTGCTGTTCTGTTCTAGCAGAAAGTTGATAAATTTTGGATGCCGGGATCAAACTGTCCTCCCCTTTTAGACGGTCTTCCTAGAAGACGATGATCAGTTGGGATTTCATAAGCTGCAATGTTAAAGATTCAGTTTACATGGTCTCTCCAGAATCTCCTTTGTGCTCTGTTTCACCGCGCAATATCTTCTTCATTTTATTTCTTCATTGCGGATAACATCTCTAAGCGATCTCTCTTTGATTGCCCTTAAAGTTTTAATTTCCGATGTTCTCAGCAGTAAAAACTTGATAAATTAAAAATAAATTAAAAACCTACTCATCATTCGTTACTAAGACTGTTCCGAATTTGCGTATTTCTAGGTGCCAACGCTCCAACAAATCTGGCATGTGACGTCAGGACCCACTTCCCCCTTCCTCCTTTCGTCCTACACCTTAATATGTCGTAATCTACCTGTTGTCGAGAGAATATCGGGTAACAAGTATTATTGCATCGCAATACTTATAGAATTTATCAAAATAACTTTTCGCCAAATGTCGTGCCATCGCAGTAAGTGTCTGTAAAGTGAATTGCCAATTAATTGAACATTGCAGTGAAACCGGAAGGAGAAGGAACACTCCTGGTGATGAGTTTCGGCATTTCATCCGTGTTTCCTTCCCTATCATAAATTACAGTCGACATTAGTTTCGTATGCACCCCCTTCCACACATCCTGTCATTTTCTCTATTCCTATATACTTCTTTAATTTTATGTAATAATTTTCTATTTTTTATATATTACCTACGTGCTATGTCTTTATATTTTTATATCTTGTACGTAGTGATTTTACTTGATAATGTTTTTTTTTTAAATAGAGACGTGAACACGGAATACGTGTCACATCAATATTCTTACTATTTTCAAACTAAGCTAAACGCTTGTGCTGTGAAAATAGGACTAACTTGCTAGTCTGGAGTGAGGTTCGAACCCGCGACCTTTGGATCACGAGGCGAGTGTCCTAACCACAAGACCAACAAGCTACTCTTTTATATGTATAAGTAGTTGTCATTGTACAATTTTTTTATATATAAAAGCCAATAATGGGCGTGAACAAATAAATAAATGCCTATATTTTCACTCCTTCTTGTTTCCTGGCAATTCGCGTCGGGAATGAAAACGTTCAAACCTATTGTAACTATATTTTTTTTAGAATTTGCCTCACGTGGGCCCGGTCCCCTGGCGTGAGCTACGCCACTGCACCTTGTACATACCCGTTGTATGTATCGGGCACGCACTTCTCGAAGCACGCCGCATCAGACCACAAGTAATAAATAATAATTAATGTCCGGTATACATTGCAAGGTGAATTGAGATTTTTATCATCACCTAGGAATAAAACTGAAACTCTTTAAATGCCAATACTTTAGCAACAATTTTCGCGCACGCAACGTCAAACTGGAAGCGAGTTGCGCGGACTTGCTTGATTACCATCCTGTTTGGAGAATTATCCTTATCTTCCGATAATACAGACACGGCGTGCTCAGTGACTAGGACTGGCTTGTCAGTCTCAATATCCTACTCCTTTTTTAAACAGTAATTAATAATATATTATTATCGTTATCCTTTTCGTCAGTGGTTCCTAAACCTTTTTATTTATAAGAAATCAACGGTACAATTAAAAAATATATGACGTCAGTTTTAAATGGGACGAGGACCATCTTTTAACGGGTCTATTCTCGTTGGTTTGCGCTATCATAGTTAAGTAATTGTTACACAACATTGTACGCTTCATCATTTTCGACGTGATGAATATTGTATAAATAAAACAAGCTGTAACCGTAAAAAATGACGTACCTACTTCAAGGCTATGTGAACACCGCTATCTAACGTAGCGTAACATCTCGGTAGCGTTAAAGAATGACATTGTTACATACATATAAGATTTTTATGTTAATACTTATACTTATACTTGTTTACTCTTTTTTTATACACCCTATTTATTTACTAATGATTATTTTTTCTGTTAATTGATTATTGCTGTACCTACCTATTACTTATTCTTTCGTTTCGCACCATGTCTTTCTTACTTTGTGTGCCCTGTTTATTTGAATAATTCTTCCTACATACCTTATTTCTTGTTATATTTTACCTTTAATGTACCTGCATGTGATAAATTATTTTTATATATTTAAATCATCTTATATTAGGTCCTTACATATGAAATTGACGTTTAGTATGGGAGGAACATAAAGTCGATTTTTTTTTATTATAATATATTTATTTAATCAAAGT
Organism: Agrypnia vestita; assembly: GCA_016648135.1. Lineage (NCBI taxonomy): Eukaryota > Metazoa > Arthropoda > Insecta > Trichoptera > Phryganeidae > Agrypnia > Agrypnia vestita. Next base: position 129,002 of record JADDOH010008295.1, read on the forward strand.
ATGTACCATTGCTATCTATGCACTTTTGCCATCTCATAGGTAGTTCATCGATCCCTTTACTAAAAAAACCATTCGGAAGGGAATCAATAAAATCTTTGAAGGCGGTTTGGACTGCCCCATCGGAGTTGAATTTTTTCCTTTGCAAGAAGTTATCCAAATTTCGAAAAAAATGGTAATCTGTTGGGGCAAGGTCCGGAGAGTACGGTGGATGTCTTAGACATTCCAATTGAAGCTCTTCTAATTTGGTAGCCGTCTGTTGTGCAGTGTGTGGTCTAGCGTTGTCATGAAGCAGCAGTGGCCTAGAGCGATTAACCAGCCTCGGTTGTTTAGCAGCTAGCTTTTCCATCATGGTTTGCAGTTGCTGACAATAGACATCTGCCGTAATCGTCTGGCCAGATTTAAGAAAGCTGTAGTGAACGACACCAGCACTAGTCCACCAAACGCTCACAAGTAACTCGCGTTTGTTGATTTGCTTCACTCAATTCGTGAGGTACCCACCTTTCAAGCTTTTTCACCTTACCAATTTGCTTCAAGTGGATTAAAACAGTTTTATCACTAACACCGCAGCCTGTAGCTAACTCGGATGTGGTTTGCGATGGATTCCGCTTCCACAATAGCCTTCAATTCTTCATTATCAACTTTGGTCTCCGGCCGTCCACGGGGCTTGTTCTGCAGGTCGAAATTTCCAGAACGAAAACGTTGGAACCAAAAACGCACTGTGTTTTCTTTTGCGGCACCGTCGCCATACACATCATTAATCCTTCGAGCCGTTTCTGCAGCACTGGTGCCACGGTGGAACTCGTACTCGTAAATAACGCGATATTTCAAGTTTTTCATTTTGTAAACTGAGTCTCGCAAAGAAAAAAACAATTGAGGAAAAAACAAATGAATTATAATTTTCAAAACACAAATACATGAGTAAATAGCTGTAAAAATTTGGATTTGGAATTCCTAACCAAAGAGAAGATATTTGAGATCAAATTTGCCAGTACGGTAAAACGTCAATTTCATATGTAAGGACCTAATATTTATGTATATCGCATGTATGATAATTTAATATAGGTATGTATTCTTACATGGGTTGTGTGGGACTAGGTACACAAACATCTCCACATACTGGCATAAAGTTTATTATTATTATAGAGATTTATTAGAGATTATTTTTTTACAATTGTATTCTCGTAAAAACAATGCATATAAAAATATTATCAAGGTAAATATAGTCATTTACAGCTTAATAACTTTTTGGAGTGTAATTTAAATTCCTTTATTTTATCTATATTTTCCATTACTTTTGTGCTTAGTAAGTACATTTTTTAAATTTGGGAAATATTTTTGTTTTCCGTTTGTAGTCTTAAACTCTCGTCATTTATTGTTTTGAACGATTTGGTCGGTGGTTCGAGTCCCATTACAGTAAGTTAGTCTATGTTAAGCGCCCTTGAGGTGAGTATTCGCGAAAACGGCGCTATATAAATTATCCAAATATTATTATTATTATTATGTTCGAGCACCATAACAGCAAGTTAGCTATTTTTAACCACAAGCGTTTAGCTTGTTTCGAAAAAAAGTAAGATTATTAATGCGACACGTATTCCGAGTTCGCATCTGTATTTAAAAAAAACTAACCCAGAAAAACCAAGTTTTTATTACGCTCCTTTTCTCATTGAAACAGGTTTCGCGCTTACTCCACGCGTCGGGCTCGAAAATTAAACAATATATAAATCGTTAAAATTTTAAAAAATCCAAAGTTATACTATAATTATTACATTTTTTGAACGAAATTTTGTTAGATCATTTTTATCATCGCCACGAGTCTGCTTGCAAAGGTTTACCTCGATTGGATCACGGGAAATGGGTTAAAAATCGATCCAAAGTTTTTTCGGCAGACAAGCAGACGCTACGAGTTAAGAAAGGGAGTTAAAAAACTAACCCATAAAAACCAACTTTTTATTTTAGTCCCATTGTTTGTAAATTAAGTTTGCCATCATGTAATTAAATATTTGATTGACTGAAAATGAAACATGTCTAGACAATATCTATGTCAAAAATCTCTAAAAATATCTCTTTATTATTCGATTTCTTCCCAAAAAACCGAAGTATGTTGTCATCTGTTAACCAATTGTCATAAATTTTCGAAATTCGTAGTGAAGTACCTATTATACCTACCGACGGAGTAATTCAAATTTTAAAAATTCCGTGACGTTATCAGGCCGCCGTGGGGAGTAATCAAACTTTTGTAATGATTCCAATTTGAAAAAAACATTAAAATTTCTAAAAATCCAAAATTATACTATTATTCATTTTTTTAACGAAAATTTGATAGATCTTTTTGATCGTCGCAAAGTCATCTACTTGCAAAGTTTCAGCTCGATTGGATCACGGGAAAAGGGTTAAAAATCGATCCAAAGTTTTTCGTCGTTAAAAGAAAGGGAGTAAAAAGAGCAGTTACTTTGTGATGCAATTTTTATTTTGAATACTTTTTTTTATTTCGATTTTGTACTTCGCACAAAATATTTGAGACTTTTTCACTACTATATTTTCGAAAGAAGCAGTCCCACTCATCATCAGGTATGATTATATTTAATTTCACACTGCTGTTAAACTGAAACGCCCGGATAAATAAACCGGCCGCACACTGGATGCGTTTTCGTATACGTACGACATAGTTAGTATACGACGTAGTAGTACGTATACGTACGAATACGCAAGTACATTCCTGACCTTCGATTCGTAGTATTGAACATCGCACACTGTACACGATTTAGTAGCGCGTGTACGCACGTATAGATGCGACGTCCGACACGATCCGGATTTGTTTGGAAATTTTTGCGATTTCGTACGATGGATATTGAAAATTTTGTCAATTTGATACACGACCACAAATGCTTGTGGGACCAAAGCGATTGAACTGCGTGACCATAAGCGCAGATCATCGCGGAGAATCTCTAAATAATTAAAAATACCTGTAAGTTAAATAATTTGGTTTAATGAAGGTGAGGTATAATTATGTACTTCGAACAAAATTTTTTTAAAATATTTCTCCGATGTTATGAGCTCTCGTTGCACTTAGATTCTCCCCAGCATTTGTGAATCTATTTGATAGTCATGAAACTTGTCATTATTGAAGTCTGCCATAATATGATGGAATTTATCAAAGTCATCCCTTCTAGTATATTATATTTCGTTCACCCATTTGGTTCTACGATTCCGACGACGCCGTAGCAGCCTACGAGTAAGGAGAGAGTTTTCCAGAAGGTACAGATTATTCATTTGGCACAAACGTTATTGGAGAAATGCGAAAAGTAAGTGATCGTGACCAACGCAAGACGCAATCAATGTGCGCGCTCAATACGTACGAAAATAATCGTACGACGAATACGTACGTAATAATTCGTATCCAAAGTGCGACCGGCCTTACTGCCAATCCACGCAGATTAAAATGACGTCATTTTAACTCATTCCGACGCATATAAATCGCATTGTTATTTTGCGCCCGGATACACGACCGCCGTCGCTACATCCGTCACCTTCCGTCCCGAACGAAGTCGTCGCGCCGTCTCCCTCGGCCGCGCTCCTGCCGTCGCGACCCGCGATCGATATTTCCGTCTCGCTCGGGCGCGCGGGCCGGCGCGTCCCGCGTCCCGCTCTCGCGCCGTTGGGGGAGAGTGTGGCCGCGGTAATCAAGGTAAAAGCTTTTTTCGCGTCGCTAGCACGCCATATCTGTCAGGCGGAATCAAGTTTTTGCGATTTTTTTTCGAAAAAACTTGATTATCTTCCCTTTTTTGCGCCCACTTTACGGCGTGCGTGATAATTATTTCTTAATCAAAAGTAAAAATGTGGTAAATATTTATGGGTTAGGTAGGATTAATGAGATAGGAGATGTAGCTGAGCGCGATATTTCAAATTACAACTAATTATTAATTTCTACTTCGATACTTTTCACCTCCTTACTATTTTTCATATCTAATGTACCTACACCTACCGATTAGATAAAAGTATACATATAACTTCTTTTAAACACCATTAAAGGTAGGTAGGTACAGTCTGTTCAAACATTTAATAATGACGATTTATGTGCGAGTAACAGCATGTTTACAAAGAAATATATTTTAATAAACGTACATTTTTTTAAAATAATCACTAGGTATCTATTTATAAGACAACATTTAAAACCTACAAAGCAAGGCTGAATAAAGCGCGCCATACAATCCCGACGACAGCGAGCAGAAAATTACGCGCCGACAATAACGTGCAGAATAAAACTATAAAATTTAAAAAAATAAGCTTTTTTAACATACCTAACCTAATCCACTGATAATAGTAGAAATTTTGTGGAATAGTCCATGAAAAAGTTTACCTTCAACAATGGAACACAAATAATGAAAAAACGTAGCTGAAAAACGTCACTTTCAAATGAGTTTTTTTTTTCTGTTTCAAATATTAAAAATATGAAAATATAGTTTTTAATGTCCGTTATATACGCAAAGCGTTACATTTAGTTATTTACTTTTTAGCTTTAAGAAACACTCTAAAATGAACAACATGAGAATTATTATCCTCATTTTCTTTTGCGCGCAGTCGGGACACCTTAGCATTTACGTTTTCAATTAGCTTATTTTCTGTTCTTTTGATATACCTACATATTGTTTATTAAGTACAATCCTTTGTTTCATTTTTAAATATTATATTGTTAAGTAGGTAACCGAAAATCGTGCATCATTCTTACATATCTCGTTTATTATACAAAATGTTAATTTAATCTTTTAATTACTCAATTTAAAATTGATATTACCCTATAGATATTTATTACTTAATTAAAATAAACGCAGCAAACTATTAAGCAAATACAATTAATTACAATGTACAGGTCCCTCATTGCATGTCTCGCTTCTACAAATACCTCGGTATACATTGCAACATTCACACGCCATCTATCAGTTACCAAACATGACATTAACTTTTAATGGTGTTTCTATGATTAGTCGTTATCTGAACCATTTATCGAAATTCATTCAACACACATTATGAAAATTGAAATGGTATCCGATAATAATATTTACGTAAATACCCTTGTGGTAAGCGAGTCTTCTCTGAAGCGTTACTTTGGGTCGTTTCCTGGAGATTTCTCCTTAATGCGGTTCAAATTATCGGTGTGCGTGTTCATATGCACTCGATTTACAGAAACAGGAGAGAAATAAGAAGAAAAATTCATGAGCTGAGAATCTGTAGGAAGATATTTCAACGGTTAATACATATTACAATAAAATAACTTATTACTAGAAAACACAGTATATTTACATAATTATATACACACACACACATCTTTATTGGACAAAAGACAATGACAAAAGACAAAGATTAATTGCTTGATACATACACACATGATACATACCTACATATAAATATAGGATCTGGAATCTGGACCACTACATATCTCGTTACTAAGGTATATAAAAGGTATTTAAAAAAAACTAAAAGGTGTATAAAAATACCTGTTCTAAGGTTGGTTTTCTTATCATTTTACGACCTCAGATAAACCTAATATTTATTTTGAAAGAAAGTAGAAAAAGAGATGCAAGAAAAAAATGGAAGAAAAATAGAAATATTAGGCGGCTTCAGTTATTGATGATTTTATTTAAATTAAAAGGTATATAGAATCATATCCCTTTTATCCCTCTCCAAGCACAAGAGTCGGTCTCTTTTTGCAGAGGTACAGCGAATAAAATTTGTATATTATTTATAGTTTTAATAGACTAGAATAAAATAAAATATATTAAATAAATAAATTTTGAATATACATATTTGGCTAATTGCAATTGCTTGTTTGGCCGCTGCTTCCGTGAAACCTGTTTTTTATTGTTGTAAACGTAATTTACTACCAAAAAGAGGGAAGTGTTCTATTAGGTAATTAACACATAGAAATAACCAATCGGACACTTTCTTAGAATGATTTAAATACATGATGTACCGTTTTGGTGGTAACACGATTTTTATTTGATGACTCTTAATAATAAACGAGAAATTAATTACTAAAACCAACTTAATTAATCAATTAGAACGACATACAGAAAAATCTAAACCATGAATCCGGTAAATCCGGTAGTAGCCAAATATTTTTTCGTGGACTGGTGGATTATTGATTAATTAATTTGGTTTTAAAATTTTCACAGAACTTTGTTCTGAAAAATTACAACTTCACAAATATGAATGTGTTCTTGAATATAATTAATTACTGTTTTTGTACAAAATATCCCCTACAATAATTATCATGTCCGTTACGCAGCTACATACAGTGTGATGTCACAAGTAAGCTTATCACATTTAATTACCATTCAATTCGTTTATAAATAATAAATACCAATTACATAGGTAGGTACCTAGTTAGTTCATGAAAAGTAAGCTATTTAAACTTTTTTACTAAATACCTAAGCAATTACATCTACTAATCATGCTTAGGTATCACGTTTTTATGTGCACAGTTTAACAAGAGCAGATTTCTTTGTATTAAAAAATCTGTTGATATACAGGCCGTCAAGCTGAAATAGGGTGATATAGTCATAATATTTATCAGAAAAATATTTTTAGAAATCTGAGTCATCTTTTTTCATCAGTTTTAAATCAGTTTTAAAAATTATAAGCATTTCAAAAAAAATTTAAAAATGTATACTCTGTGACGGTCTTTTCACTCCTGTTGCTACAATTCTTTATTTTTCTTCATTTTTTTTATTATTATTCAATCCTGAATAATGCTTCTGTAAACTTTTGTCCAAAGTTCAAAGCCAACTGCTTCAGCTTGGAAGAAAATGTCATTTTTTGACCAAACCAAGTATTCAAAATCAATACTTTACCCAGTTTTAACTGACTGTTTTTTTAAATTTTTTAAAAATATTTTTATGATAACTATTATGACTTGGCCTATCACCCGATTACGGCTTGACGGCGAGATACGGGACACCCTGTATAATATAATAAATGTGTTAAAAATATAATACATAAAAATTTCATGAGTTTGTGTACTTGGTAAGTACGTTCGATAGAAGAGGGAAGGTTGAGAAAGATATCGAGAGGAGAGTGAATGCAATTATTTCTAATATAAATATGTCTACCGACGCAAGACTAGCGGTACATAATGGAATTCTGGAAAGAGGAACGAAAGTACACGGAATATGGCAAATTAATTTATGATCGAACTAAGAATGAAGATATCAGGAATAAGTAAATGTAAAGCTGATCTTAGCATAATTAATAGAATCAAAAAAGGGTTGTTTAGGTGATTTGGACATGTTGAGCGAATGTATGAGAAAAGAATGGTAAGAAAGATATATAACGAAAGTGTTGACAGCGCCAGAAAGAGAAGGTGACCAGATTAACCAGATACTGGAATATGGTCCCGTTAGAAGTCTCAACAACCACCGAGCTTGCATGCGAAGATGTATGAATGTGGATGAGGCTAGAGTTGTATGTCAGGACAGAAGATTGTGGCACTCTATCCTCTCTGTTTACCCTCACGAGGCGTGATGGTAAGTAAGTATATTCCCGAAACTTGAATACTGACATAACAAAATTGCAAGTAGACTTGTGTATCAGAATTGCGGTGTTGGCGTACGCTTTGATTCCTATGAACATCTCAGAGAATAAATAGCTCCATTTTACGAGAAATAAATGCTGAGCAACTTTTACCTTCCACAAAACAAATGTGCCTTTGTATTGTAGAATTTATGGATGTAATGGATAGGCTGCTGGTACAAGACACAGTTGAAGGACGTTCAAATTACCAACAAGATAAACGGACCTGGAACTCTGCAACTAATGTTGAAACCAACCTCACTTCTGGAAACCGTAAAGCTACAGATCTAAGAAGATCGCATCGGATAACATTGGCTGTGATATAAAGATGAGATGACACCAAACCATGAAATCTTGAAACTGAAAGCACCCCTCGTGGTTTTGAGAAAAATTTCTTGGCGGGCGAATTAATTGTCCACATACAGAAGTTGATACTAAACGATTCAAAGTGAACGGTTTACTTGAATGAACAATCTGAACGACAGATCAGTTAATTGAACTTAAATTCCCATCTCTACTGTGGTGTCACTATTATCACAGCCACCACGAATAGGTACTTTGTCGAATGTCCTCCACATCAGCCCTGATGATGGACCCTGCAATGGGATACGAAACGTCGGCGAGGGAGGTCACATATGCATAGAAAATTCTGAACGGCCGTGAAAATCTAAGAACATTTTTAATTTCACCCCACTGTACATTATAGAAGTTTGCTATATTTTTTCTTTCGGAATGGTAATCTTATTTCATCTTTTCTCCTTGTACAGTGGTCATATTATGTTGTTTGTTTATTTTTCTTAATAATTTTGTATATAAATAGAAGTATATTAAATTACTTATTTATCTAAATGCCATTATTTGTAAGCTTTCTAACATCACTTTGATTTTTGTCTTTCGATTTCTTTTTAATATAATTCTTAATGCTTTATTTTGGAGTATTGTTAATTTTTTCAATTCTTCTTCATTAGCCAGAAATAGTAGTTAATGTGGGGGACTATTATTGTGGTATACATATATATTTTTGTACGTTTCTGTTTTAATATATCTTCTGATTCTTCCCAAGAATGAAATTCGTTTTGCTATTTTTTTTTGTTATATAATTAGTGTTCACTCATCATTCATCAGTAATAGATTGTCAGCACTGACTAAAATTCAGAAAAACATGTCATAATATTGCAGTTTTTAGTGCAACAAATTACAATATGGCCCGTTGAGATTGCCTAACACCTCGAAACAACAAACCATTGATGATTCAGCATTATTTCTAGATATTGATATTATCTATGATTTTTGAATGACGGGCATACGATGCCTATCTAAAATTGCACCATAATTATTATGAACTGAAAATAAAAATATAATATTTAACCTTTTCATATGGGAACTTTGATTGATTGATTGGTGGCTTTTACATGTTGTCTTTAAAAATATTGAGTTTTGAATTTTTTAAATGTGAAATTATCTTAGTCAAAGTATGTAAAATGCATAAATATTCAAAATGCGCATAAAGTAATTACCAAATTGAGTAGCTATTTAGTGTAGTGGTCACGAAGCTCACCTAGTGATCTGGTGATCGGTGGTTCGAGCGCCATTCCAGGACACAAGCAAGTTAGTCCTATTTCCATAGCACAGGCTTTTAGGAACATTAATCACATTATCACATGTTCGCATCTCTATTTTATTAAGAAAAAAAATATGATTAGTTGAGGTAAATTTACGTAAATTAAATATTCATATTATCTTTTATTTATTGGTGATAAAAACGACATAAATCACAAAAAGATTTAGGTAATTTATAAAAAAAATATTAATTCTTATATTACTTCAGCGACTCCATTCGGAACTATCTTTTCTTTTTTTCTCTTGGTGCACGACATATATAAAAAATATGTTAAATACTATGTTTTAAACCACTTTATTATATTATTAATAAAGTGGTTTAAAACATAGTATTTAATTTATTCTTAAATGTCTTATAATGTCATGCCACAAAGTGTTTTCTTGCTTTGAAAAGTTAAAAAATATGTAATGTTAAATATGCGGCAGTTATTTTTTTATCTAATTTATTTGCATGCTATTGTTAATTACCTATCTAATTAATTAATTACCTACCTACGTAATATTATTGCATATTAATTATATCATATTATAATGTTTAAATATCATATGAAATATTCCAAGAATTCATCTACTAACCGCGTAATATTTTCATGTGGATTTCTCAGAACACTGCACGGACTAAATTTTACCTTTTAAAAGCCGCGCTGTCTATTTCAGAAGGTAGTACTTTCCAATTAAAAAAATACGGATATTTCGTTCCAGTGCACGAGAAATTAGATTCAAAAATAGAGCATTATACCTATTTGAGCACCCCTGATCAAGTCCCTACGCACCAATAAAGTTTCAATCAATATGTAACGGTATCCCGCTCACGGGGTAGCCGTGCAGTAATTTATTACCCCCGCTCTGCTCTCGATACCGCTAGTGTACGGACAGGGGCGCACATCGCTTTCCTACCCCTAAATAAAATGTTACTACCACCGAGTAATGAGGGCAGACCCACCGCTTACCCAGGACCGTTTTATAAGCAAAAGCTCCCATATCGGTCCTACTCATTCGCCGCCAGGTTGGCATTTTTTAATGCTAAAGGCAACCGTGCAACCCAGAATTGGGCCGCACGGCTGCCATCCAAAATTTTGCCCTCATTGTCCCGTTAGTTCACTTCTTTATTATTTAAAAAATATACATAAACCACCAAAATATTTCAATACAGAAAGTAATATTTCAATACATTAACACAATCTATAAGCATATACAAAACACTAAGTGTATAATAACAGTATAAAGGCACAAAGGAAAACACAGAATGTAAGAAGCAAACAGGTCGGGACATTCGAGGGTATAGGAAAAGAAAACTCCCTTTTGGGTTAAACAGACAGCAGGTTAAACAGACAGCACCACCGAGTAGTATTCTGATTATCACCATCTCAAGGCCAGCGTCCTGGGCTGCCAGCATAAATTTTTTACACGTATTCCTGTCTAAAAGGGGTGCTCGCCAATTGATTACCTTCATTTTTGCTGCGACATCGTCCAGGAAACGCTTGAAAACTTTCTCGATCTCTTCTCACATCTCTAATATGTATGTATTCCTGTACTTTTGTTGCCTCAGTATCCATGTTTCAAAAAGATTGGGAAGTCTGGTACTCTGACAGTCATCACCTTAATGGACCAGGTAATGTTTCTTTCTTTGCTGATCGAATATTCCTATTAATCTCAAGCATCTCAGCCTATCCACAATATTGAATATGCCAAAGGCTGCACAAAACTATTGTCAAGTCTGGACGTTTAATTTTGGTTGCATTCTTGCAACCCTTATAAAAGTTATGTTAGTGTTTTCCATCACGCCAACCCTACATTAACTTGTTGGGGCAGTCACTCAAAATGACCGCGTCTGACCACGAGAGCTATCCGCCGCCAAGAAATCCACTTCGCTAAAATCTCCTCTACTCTCCCTTATTTTATGGCGGTTCTAATGGATCGCGTGGGGATTGTGATTTCATTTATATATCACATGCAAGATGTACCGTAAAAGGTACCCACGGAACCTAATGGCGATAATATTTAAGGGTGGCTAAATTAAGTAGTATCTCTCAGTGTGACAGTGAGTGGAGGGTTGTGTTTTTTTTTAACCTTAAAATGGCGTGTCGCATTAATTACATCAAAATACATAATTCTCCATGTGACAAACTAACGCTTCTAGATGGCGCAAATGATGATTAGAAATAAAAAATGCAATTTAAACTGTTAATGGTTACGGATATTTTATACGAACCGTATGTTTTTCCGATAAACGATTCTCGACGTTTCGTGGAAGTCGTATTCAATGCCATCTAGAGGACGACCTGTACCCGCGGAGGTATAGGGCTGACTATACCTCCGCGCCCTATACTTTAATTTATATTACTATTTTTTCAATATTTCGGACTTATTTTTTACAAAACGTTTAAATTTTATTACAGTAACTTAACCGATTACGAAAAATTCATTCGTTTCAATACAAGTTAAAAAAAATGATAAAAAACCCTTCAGAAATTCAGAAAGAATTTAATGGTTTTTATTATTTTATTTAACTCGTATTAAAGGGAATGAATTTTTTTATATTCGATCAATGTTACTGTAATGATAGTCCAACGTTTTGCAAAAAATAAGTAAGAAATATTGAAAAAAATACAAACTTTGATGTCGCATATCTCCATAACTATTGATATTAGATAATGGTCGTTTGAACATTTTCGACTCATAATCAAGGCAGTAAAATAGTTCTTCGAGGTTATTAATGTTTTCCAAACAACCCTGTATACAGAGTGGTGGATAAGTACCTACCTACCTATAGTTAGACCGCATTCATAAGAATGTGCGCAAAAAATATGTGTGTTGTTAAGATGCAAAAAATGAACACAAAAGAAGTTTTTCTAGTAAGTAAGTAACCTTCTTTAAACTAAAAAATATATATTCATTTGGAAAATCATATTGAGACTTGTAATACGGGCTTGCCAGGCAACTTTCCCGCCGCTCTCTTCTTACCGGGCAAAGGTAGGGAATGGTCTTTTGATTGTGGTCGATCTGTAGTAGGTGAAGTCCATGCCTAGTGCGTGCCACTGTTAATAGCAGTCTGATAAATACAGAATTGTTTTGAGTGCTCCTCTAATCCGCGAAATACCAATACATTTCAAGTTGAAGGAATCACGTTTACTGACAAAAAAGTCTCTTCTTAGTCCTATAACTGTCCCGATTGCCTGTAAACTGCGGGTGGTTGTGACTTGTGACATCTGCCCTGTGGCCTAGTGGTTTGTTTACTCTCGAATTTCGCTTCCGTCCTGGGCTCGGTGCCGGGCCAACTGTGCCAACAGTGTAACTCTATCCGCGGACCACCGCGGCGAGGGAACGTGTATTTTCAAGGGGTGGTAAATGTAGTATTCATCCCCAGCGATTGTGGTGACAGGGGTAAATTTTTATATATATTAAAAATAGAAAACTCGTATGACATATACCTACCAATCTCATGCTTTCTAATAATTACTTAGGTACTTTTAGAAAGCATGAGATTGGCAAAACATTCAGAACCATTTACCATGTATTATTATGTAGTTTTAAATTGCTTAACGGATTAAATTACTTGCGGGCAAATTCGCCTCATCTTATATGAATTTAACATTTAGAGTGTAGAGATTGTTAATAATGATCATTAAATTGTATGAAATACATAAACTATGTAACATTACTAGTTAAAATACATTCAAAATTATTCATCCCGCCATGAATAATTTTGAATGTTTAGAAATTAAAAGAACTTTGAACTCGAGTATTAATTTGCTTAACAATATTTCTTTAAAAAAATGATTTTATTATGTATTTGTATGTAAAAAATGTCCTTAGGTTTTCACAGCCGTTCAGAATCTTCTGTGTATAGTTTTCTCGGATATTCTGCCGTGTATATGTTACTTCTGGCCGACGTTTCGGATCCCATTGCAGGGTCCATCATCAGCCATGATAATGGACCCTGCAATGGGATCCGAAAAGTCGGCCAGAGAAGTCACATATACACGGCAGAATATCTGAGAAAACTATACACAGAAGATATTTGTATGTTTTATTAACCTAGATGTTTCGGAAAAACCTTTCCATCGTCAGGGTGTTTTAAATATCAAAATATCAAAATGAAAAATGTCTTTTGTGTTTTGTTTTTCTAAAATATTTAAAAAATTATTTTAAAATATTATTGCTGAAGTTTTTGATTACACACCATTATTGGAAAATCAATTGAAACACTATTTCTTTCACTAAATCTTCTCCTCTTCTCTCAATATTCCCGTTACGACCACATTCTCCTTCAAAAACTTAGTACGAGCGAAATTTTGAAACAATCGTACAAAGGTCAATAATAATAGGTAATAGTAATAAGTATCTAAACTAAACAGTTCGAATTTAAATGAAAACTAAACAACTTTCATTTAAATTTAATGAAAATGTAAAAAATTACGATTTAACGGAAAATTCTGAAGAAATACAACGTAAATGTATCTTATAGTGTAAATGTTACTTTATTTATAATGGAAAATATTTATATGCACCTACTTAAGGCCGCTGGTTTTTTTAAAGCATCTGTACCACGCTTCCTTCTGCAATTAAAGTATTTAATATTTTTTGCTACACCTCATTAAGACTATGTTTTTTGGGTTATTGTAATCGCATTGGTAATCGAGCCACTCGATACCGCACAAAACCGGGTTGCACTACCCCCATCTTGGGGTATCTACTTTTATAATAAAGGTGTGAAGAATCGATAAAATCGTCCTTTAATTACCGTCCTGACACACCATCCTCGACTTCCTTTGCACATTATCCAGATCTTACTGAATTTAAAGGAATGCTTTAGATTACATGTACTAAATCGACTCTGATCATTCACTCACTGTACCTAATCTTCTCTTCCTCCACCCCTATCCTGACTCCTGCCCCCTCATCTTTTTTCACCCATTATTTAACTAATTTCTTGATATAATTTTTCTTCAGTCACTTACCATTATTCATGCTTAACATTTTTTGTTGCTTACTACTATTCATTAATTAATTCAAAATAGGTCCGTATGAATTGACTAGTAATAGACACAAATAAACTTTTAATTTAATACAAGTTAGATAATTAATTAAGACATACGTATTATAGAAGTCTCTCGTATAAATAGACGAAACCATTTATATGAGAAACATGTATGGAAGTCTTTTATACGATGACCCAGGGCTTACAGCCTGTATGAGCTGATTTAAGTGATCACTCTACACAATGAAACGTTAAAAATATAGTGCAAACATTACCAGCTGTCAAACATTAGAGAAAAAATTGCTTGAAAAACGTCGAATTTCAAGAAAATGGAGGTTTGTCCTTATACGCCCTCATCGTGTTAAAATGATTGATTAAAATATTAAGGAGATGAAATCATAAAGCGGAAAATAAACTTTTTTAACCTAAGCTAATTTAATTTATTTGTAGTAGTCCACTATCAAGATAAGAAAGCTGGAGTGTCTCGGACATATTACGAGTGGACCAACATATACCAAACTTATCCAGGTGAAAATAAGTTGTAAAAGAAGTGTAGGAAATCGCCGCATCTCATGGATGCGTAACTTGAGGACGAGTAACAGTTAACTGGTATAAGTGTAACTCGACTGAGTTGCTCCGTGCGGCAGTAAATAAAATCGTAATCGTCAAAATGATCGCCGACCTCCGATTGGAGATGGCACCACAAAAACAAGTAGTCCCTAATAATGATGAAAAATTTGTGAAACAATCCATGAACAAGTTTACCTTCAACAGTGGAACACATTAACAAAAAAAATTTGCCTGAAAATGTCCATTTTTTTCTTATCAATGTACTTCGTGCTAAGATGATTGATTAAAATCTTAAAGAAATTAAATTATAGTTTTTTATGTCCGTTATATTCGTAAAGTGATACATTTGGTTATTATTTGTATTTCAGTTTTCTGAAACATTCTAAAATAAAATACATGGGAATGAAGTCCTCGTTTGCTCTTGGATTGAGCGTTGTTGTCGGCGCGCATTTGACTTGTCGAAAAATATTAATGTCTGAATAGCACCACTTCTTTTTCAAACTTTATACAATCAATTTTAAAATAAAATATAAGGTGTTTCGGGGTTATAATTTTTTGATGTTATAATAATATATTTGTTCATATTTTTTTAAGGAAATGCTTCAAGAGCAAATGGATCTATCATAATAAAATTGATTAAAAGCCTGTTTACCTATGGGTTTCGCAAAATGATTCAATAAGTTTACGTTAAATTTAGAAAATCAAGAGCAAATACGAAAATCGTGTACTGGGGCCTCTTAATGCTCTTGTACACATAATGTATATTATAGATATCTCACAGAGACGAAACTGTATTTCTTATGGGAAAGTAGGTATATAAGTCATTTGGGTGTATATAGGACTTGTGACCTATCTTATGGTTGGCTTAAGTGATCACTTTACACAATGTAACATTCGCCATTTCCACCCATGATAGAATATCCCATGCTTACTAATTTTTTGAAAGTTGTAAACATGTTCAAATTGTGTGGCAGGCTTTCACATATGAGTTGTAACCGCCTTTCCATGCGGCCTGTACAAAGCCATTTTCATTCCCCTAAATCCCCACAGATGTCGCTAATTATTTTTTTTTAATATCGTTAATGTCGCTAACGAGAAAATCTACAATTGATTACGGAATTTTGAAAGCAATATGCTTTTTTGTGTAATGAAATTCACCCGAATTACTTGCATTACACTAGGATACGCCAGGAAATATAATTTCCAATTTTTTGTTAAATTCCTTTTTTACCAGTATTTACAAGAATACAGAATATTTGTTTGTTCAAATCTTTCAGAACAGTGCTGGATTTATGTCACAGAGTATATTATATTATAGATATCTCACAGAGACGAAACTGTATTTATTATGGGAAAGTAGGTATAGAAGTCATCTGGGTGTACATATATATGTATAGATATTCTATCATGGGTGGAAATGGCGAATGTTACATTGTGTAAAGTGATCACTTAAGCCAACCATAAGATAGGTCATAAGTCCTATGTACACCCAAATGACTTCTATACCTACTTTCCCATAATAAATACAGTTTCGTCTCTGTGAGATATCTATAATATACATTAATTGATTAATAATGTCTCTGTGTCATAAATCCAGCACTGTTCTGAAAGATTTGAACAAACTCAAAATGTTCTCTTGCACACTAGTAGGTTCCACTACACCAACTATTGTTAAAGAGTGGAAGATACCTTCGGAAGTTTGACCATTTTTCTTGCCGGGGATAGATTCATTGCGTGCTGAAAGAATTTTGCATACTGATTAGAAAATCCATTAGTGGTATCAATCACTCGGCTTTCTTACGCTGCAGAGAAACAAGCGCACGCGGAGCAACGTGAGTTGAACGTCCTCCTGTTTGATTTGCTTTTAAATCACGCAATGACCACATGCATATCTGCGTACACCTCTCAGATATGTTTAAACAATTTTTAAACATTTATTTGCATTTTCATAATAACGAAATGCAATTCCGCGCAGGAATGCGACAGTTAGCACCTCGTTCAGCTGCTAGCTGACGGTTGCTAATTTCGCAATGGCGTTAAGACTACAAACAGACAGGTACATGCACCTGTTTTATTTTATTGTTTTTTTTTTACATTCTTGGTGGAGAAAAGAAAACAGTTATCCAGGTGTATAGTTTGCATATGAACGAGTGTCACGAATAATCGTGTGGAAGTTATACAGAACATGAGCTTTATATAAATATATAACATCCAACAGAGGCGGCGTCAAATTAAGGACGAAATATTAAAAATATTAAAACGACCGTTTCTTGTAAAAAAAGTGGGTGTGTGTACTTATGTACAAGCGGTAGAAGTAATACTTCTTTGGCGTACATAAAAAAGCATACAAATGTACAAATATACATTACCACGGCCATGGCTACTTCCTCTGAGGTTTCACAATAATTGACATCGTTGTCTCCATTATTAAAAATCTGATGCCAAGGATCGCATAGTACCTACTTACAAGATTTTACCAGCGGACATTTCCAAACTGATGACATTCCACCAAATGCAACTGAACGCAGTCTAACATCGAGAATAACCTGAAATACAGAAATCTTTGTGAGAAGCACCTTTTTGCCATTTCGACTACACAGCTTAAATCTTAATTCAATAAACAGTTTCAATTTTCAATTCAATAATCAATCATTCTTCAGCATCTTTATGATTGGTGCTCGATTCAAAATGGTCGACAATACATTATTTATATTACTAGAACATTCATTTTAAGTGAATAAATTTTTGACAGCTACATAAACAACATACTAAATTTAAATATACACATATTATGCGCGCATTTCGTTGCATACTAAAATGTCACATTAAAAACTAACTTCATGGTCTCGCATTTCCGCTACATGCTGCGTGCGAAACTTCCGTTACAATTAAAATGTTACCCTTATTACGCCAAAAAAGTATCATAGCTTCAGAAAACGAATAAAATTTCTAAAAGGCACTTTAAGCCATCACTTAAGTCAGCCTTTAAGACGAAATGTAAGTCCTGTGTACTCTCAATAAATACTTCTAAAGAAATTTAAAATAAATTATATTTTAGTAAATATTATTATTAAGTTCTGTAGGTTAAGTGTTGTTTTAAATGTGACAGCTTAACCTGCAGAACTTAATAACAATATTTATTAAAATTAAATTTAATTAAAGTTTCATTAAAAATAAACATGGAGTTCAACAAACTAAACACAAAAACCATAAATAAATACTTCCTCCATACATTTTCTTCGTCTTTGAGAGACATCTGTAATTTATCTCAATTATGAATTTGTTTATCCACGATTCTAATCGAATTTGTTTCTCTTTTCGCAGATTATTCGGCACAAAGTGCGACAAATGCGGGGCATCCTTTAGCAAAAATGACTTTGTAATGAGGGCCAAGACGAAAATCTACCACATCGACTGCTTCAGATGTTCCGCCTGCACTAAACAACTCATACCAGGTATGCAATCACAGTATTTAAAATGTATAGGTACGTAAAAATAAATGCATATCTCTCTGTGTAGGTATCTGTTCTCTATACAATCAACACTATTTGATTCATTTGTTGTTTCGGCGGTAAGTTTATAGAACTCCATAATCCCACATAAGAAAATAAAATCGCTTGTTTTTAGTTCCAAATTAAAAGTTTGCTAAGATGCGTTTAGGGCATTATCAATCCGAGGCGAGGGATTGATTGTAAAAAATCTATTTTCAATTTTTCCTAGGTTATCATTCTATTCGACTTGTATATAAAGCGAATGAATTTTTCATATTCGATATAAGTTACTGTAATGATAGTTCAACGTATTACAAAGAATATTCAGAAATATTGAAAAAAAAAACGCAAATTTTGAAGTCTTAATCTCGTTAACTGTTGTCATGGTTGCTTGAACATTTTCGACGCATTATCAAAGCAGAAATCCACCAATCCAGTTTTCGCTACAAACTATGAAACACCCTGTATACAATTTATGCACCGGGGGAGAAAATAAGAAAAATTATTTGATTTTCAACAACTTGAAATATTTGGACTATTACTATTGCCTAAGATTCCTCAATCAGTATGTCATTCTTCATGGCTTTTCTATGCTACCCGTTGATAGTACTTCGCTTCCAATTTTGTGTTTACTTTGGTAATAAAGCCGGCAGTTATCTTGATCAGGGCGAACGAACTGGAAAGTGGCAGCAGAAGACCGAGAGATGGAGAAGCGGTTTATTAATTATTTTTTTGTCCGCTAGGTGACGAGTTCGCGTTACGGGAGGGAGGCATGCTGTACTGCAAGGAGGACCACGAGGCGGGCGGCGCGGGGCCGGGCGCGGGGTCCGCGGGGCCGGCGCGCGAGTCCAACAACAACACCAGCCTCAGCAACAACAACCACTCCGGCCCGCAGGAGATGGCCTCCATGTCGGGTAAGGAACTTGCCTTTAACGTTACGGGAGGGCGGCATGCTGTACTGCAAGGAGCAAG